>SNQN01006973.1:0-16681 GCA_008642245.1 Bassia scoparia
TACAAAAACAAATTTCTCATCTCCTTTTAACGGCACATCGTGTTGAGTGTTAATAGACTGAGGAGTGAATTCAGATTAACATTAGCACACACATTTTAGGGGCACTAACTTAGAGACACTACTATGGGAGTTATATGCTTTTGTTGGTACTTCGCGTTATTGGGTTCCCCATTTTTTATCCCCCACTTAATTCATTTTCAATAATATGGGTTCTACATATTCTTTCCTTTTTTTTGATGAAATGCATCGCATAGGGGCAAACTCTTAAAAATTCAATTTGACTCAAAAAACGAACATCATTACCATGCTCGCTGCTTAGCCTCGTTTTGAAGATAAGGGAAATATAAATTCTATGCAGGGTCGCGACCTTATATAGTACGAGAGCCTGAAAAAATCGAGAATTTTTTATTTAACTTACCCAACTTGGTATATCATTTTGGACGTTTTTATCAGCGGATCAAGAGATTCTCGATGCTGAGGTCCCAAGTTAGTAATAGCAAAGAAAAGCATTGTATTCATCTTCCAACGTGTAGTGGACGAAGATGATGTTCTCTTCCTCTTTTCCTTTCCCCCTTTTTGTGGTGGGGGTTTGTGCATCCAAAAACATACTAATATATATATTTAGTACAATTAATCCACTATATAATATCTATACTATTTATTATTCCCCCCTCACTCTATAATTATAAAAGGATTTTATATGTTTCCCTCCACCCAGCACAATTCTCTCATGTACGAACTAGAAACTAGGCCTGGTTTTACCTTTTCTATAGACTCTCATCTATCACCACACCTATCTGCTTTCGCACATATATGTTTAATCAACTAGTTAAAGAAAAATATTGTGCAAAGTTGCCTATGATAAAATAGTAAAGAATTTAATTAAACCAGGTCCTCTACAGTGAGTCTTTGCCGACGAGAAATGAAGTTCAAAAGATTAAATTGGATGAAACCCTCTGCTTCACTGTTTGCAGTACTTAAAAGATCAAGACGGGTCAAAATCAAACCAGAATCCTCACACTAGTTATTCTCCAACTTACATGCACTAAATTTTCTAGAAGATGTAATCTATATAAGGAGATCTCAGCGGGCAACGTGGCTAATATTAATAGAGCTGGACAACGAGAAGGATGGAGAGGTCTTCAAGGTGGCCTTAATCACACAAATTGGGGAGAACAACACGCCCTCACGTGCCATACCTTTTAGCTCTGTTAATCTTTTCAATTATACGGTGCACCTCTATGATCACAAGCGCCTCTCCACATACTTGCTGTCTTCTTCTGATAAACGCTTTGCTATGATGGGATTGTGAAGTTAGAGAAACCTAAAGATGTCTCCCAGCATTATTCTATACTCTCCCTCGGCGCACTTTTGGTGTTTGTTCAATTTTTGTTGGGGTACAGAATCTAAGGTTCTATATCAGAACAGTGCAACGAGATAAAGAAGCCTTGAAGAGCATCCTAAGTCTTCAATAAACTTGAGTATGAAAGAACTATCCTTTGTACACGGGCCAAAATCCTGAGTGCAGGCACATTAGACCATACATCTCGAGGTGTTCCAAACAGTAACCGTATCACCGGCGGAGAGCAAGGAGAGAGGATGTGGGAGAATTGCATCTCTCAGAAGATCTCGAGCGCTTTCTGACTTCTTTGAATGTCATCTAGCCTCGGCTGCTGCTTTTTCTTGTTTTTTTTGGGGTTCGTCCTGGATTCCATCCTCAATGCGAGTATTCAAAAAAGGCAAATTTATGCACACGAGTCTCCTCAGCATCCGCCCCGCAATCAACCCATCAAACGATATTCCCCCCAAAAAAATGCTACCATTTGATAGTTTCCCTTTTTACAGTTACTTTGTCTCATGGAGTCCCCGGCTCTCTTCCCCATTGGCACCACTTAAGACACGCTCTGCACAGTTCCTCTACGACTAATCAGACTTATATTCTGAGTTTCTTCACGGTTTAAAGGCTCACATCATAACCTCATCTATCTCTTCTGAGTCAAGTCACAATTTCTCAAGGTGAGTTTTCACACTTTGTCAGACACTCATCCTCAATCTTTCTGAGCTATCCTTTTCCTCTATTCGTCGCTCTTCTCTCTCATTTACTTCTTTCGATTATTCCATATAACCTCACACACTACATACTACAATTCATCTTGTGTAAGTTTTTAACCCCCAGTCTTCATTAGTAACAAGTGCCTAGGTTGAATTGAGTTGAGGGGTGTTCGAAATTTCGCCATCGGCGTTGGACTTTTTGGTGTCCTTTAATATATTATGGCTCTTCATATGAATATTTCATTATTTGTCTACGATTTACATATCAGCACTATTTTGCCCACTGAATCCTCTTTGTATATGAGCTTGTTGTGGCTACAGGTTTTTTGATCATCGAGGTCGCGAAGATAGTTTATGCTGAAAAGTTATTTGTCTTTACAAGGACAGTAAATATAGTAAGCAATGCGACTACTAAACCTCAAAGTTGGCTTCTCGCCCCTGTTCATCATGTGCTCTTAGGTTTAATGGCAATTCCAAATAACAACTCCGACTCAACCAAGACATCACCGGTTGGTATAATCCCAACCTCTCCTCTTTGAGATATTTGTGTTTTAAAGAGAATATTTTGTGCGTTTGCTTCTCTCTAACATGGTCCTCACGGCGTTCTCTTAGCGAAGATGTCCCCACTGTATTTCTTCCATAACAAAACCCATGACCTTTGTCGTTTATATCTTTAAACCCTCTGCAACTGTGCTCTTATAGGTAGACTTCTAAAACATAAAGAAGGGGATTGTGGGTGGTGTGGTGAATCCTTGAGTATTGTGTTTCGCTCCGTCTTTTATGCTCTAATTCTTCTTTTTTTGTGTTCCTTCCCCGACCTTATACCATAGTCGCACGCGCACCGCCAGTCGCGAGGGGCGTCTGGGTTCTATAAGGAAGCAACACAAGATGGGAGCACCTACCTACAACTAACAGCAATCAGAAGAAGCCACACAGAGTAATATTAACTGCAGGTTCAATCGCCCAACTCAGGAGGCTAAACGTCTCTACATAATACACCATAAAGAATTTCTTTACTCTCCAATATTACTCCGTACCAATCAAAGAATCGCTCATTGTCTGCTAGAACTCGGTTTTTTCCTATCTCCGGTGATACCACCGCACACCCGCGGATCTTCCCCATAAACAACACTTCGCGGGAATGGGGTGGCAGGCGGTGATGCATCAACACTCAGTCTTTTGCTCTCTCATAACTTTGTTTTTGACTCACAAAAACACTATGTCAACCAGATTTCTTTCATCAAACACACCGAACCTCATGTAATGAAAATGACATTTACTTTAAAGCATCTTCTCTCTTAATGAATGACTTTTGGAAGCCAAGCTCACACAGAAGAGTTTTGTTTCTCAAGGTACGACTATGGGTGGTTCTGGTGGTAGATGATGTAATTTTTTTACGCTATCGGCCGCGTGTCTCGTGCATTCCTTTGTGTTTTTCTTCTGTCAACCAGATATTAAGTTCCTCTTTATTCGGTAGGAGAAGAGTTTTCCTCGGTAAATAGGGTGGATTCGCCCTCCACTACGATTGTATATTTTTTTTATATGCTCAAATTTTTAGACTTAATGACACAACCCTATGTTTCCATACACGTAAATTCTTAAATGACACAACAAAGTGCAAGTGTGTTTTATGGAAATGTATTTTTCTTGGGCGTGGTCTCCTTACCTCCTAAGATTTGCTGATACGAACACGATCATATACTCCCAAGTTTTTAAGGCAAATAACCAAAACATAATTTCATTACCATATATTACAAAGGAAAGCCCTCTTCTCTTGCTGGGGCGCGTTAATATTTTACAACATATCTCTTTTTTGAGATAATATTTAGAAAACCCTCGTTTTCAATGAAACAGGACAGCAGTCTTCCATTTCCACAGCTACTCTTTAATCTGTGTTCCTCACCTAGCTCCTCGCGTTCCTGAGTTGGTTTTTAGAATTTGGCTCGTTCCCAAGCCCTCTTGGGTACCAAGAATTCATGTAACAATACTCAAACCTTTATCTCTCTTTAGACACTTTTAGGTTTTCATTATACTTCAGCTGCCTATCCGATTTTATTCATACTACATTGAGCATTATTCTCACATGAATCACGTGCCTGTAGATAAATCTATTCTAAGAGTTTTTCTACTTCTTCGCACACTCGTCATGTGAATTTCTTCAAAAACTTTGATTATTTCTCTCAACTATATAACAGTTTCCTTTTGATACCCACTTTTCCTTCGAATTGATACTTCGAAAGGATTTGACATTCTCAAGCTCTCTCGGAATATCTATTTACCTGCAATCATCATAAAGACTATCTTAACTCATGCCAGACGTATAAAGATTATGGGCTGTTTTTACCAGCTACTCAGACGAGTAAGGGAAAACGCTCATCAGGGCTGAGTTTATTGCAAAATTCCAGTTGGATAAGGACATTTTCATGTAATAACAGTTATACCAAGGGGTGTTGTGCCCAGATGATAAAGGCAAAACAGATTAGATTTCACAAAGTACATCTTCACAATAAAATAGTAATAGACTTGGATGAATGGAAAAGATTCTAAAAATCTAGCAGGGATACTGAACAACTATAAAATTCATTTTTGAGTCACATTTTTTTTCTGTTTTCTTGTCCTATGGTTTTGTTTCCACACTCCATAATTACTTCACACCAAAACTATAGAGTACAGACACCTCAAATTTTTCTTCTTTTGCCTCTCTCTCGGAGTTGTGTGGGACCAAGCCTCAACACTCGAACGCGGTCCCTTTTTGCAACTGATTAACCCTGTGTAGGAACTAGTATAAACCTTTCCAACCCTCTTTCGCTAATCCCGACAGCAATTGAGCTCACTAAGATGATCCACATTATAGACTCACAATGAAAGATCAGTTTGTTATATTTATTTAACCTGTGATTCCTACAGAAAGAAAGAGACACAAATGGATCACCTTCTAAGTTAGCTATTCTAACCCTTGTTTTCTAAGACATCGAGAAAAAATCTTTTTACATAGGTGAAAACTAACTTGGCAAACTCTTAGGCTAAATCTTGTAATGTTGGAACTAGTGACACAATTTTTTGCTCCTTTTCTCATTGAAGCAAAGTACAATGATATTTGATTTATATGACATAATAAATGCCGTAAAAAGAACTCTCGACAGATGAAGGGTAAAATGTTTGTATGAAAATTTGAAAGTGAAAAAATAGAATAGGTCAAAATCCCGGGGTGAACATGGTGGCCCAGTCGTGATAATCTCATCGGCGCAGTTACAAAGTATCATTCGCGTGCGAGTTTTTAAGTATGATTTGGTGAAGTCTATTCATCCAGCATCTAACATATAAGACAAAATAATTATAGTGCTATTTATAGGTTTATGCTCTAAAGTTTAAACACAAGACAGGTAACGAAAGCTAACTCTTAATTTCTCCAGCATAGATAAGTTCAAATGGCTTTCGTTAAAAGCAAGTGATAAGGGTTGTGGGAATAAGTCACACCCAACAGGCAACAGACATAATTTTTATATAGAAATTCATTATAGATATAATATATATTAAGGAAGGTGAGGAGAAAAACAAAGAGCCACACTAGAGCATCACCATCACAACTACAATCATACTCTTTCGTCCTTTCCTCATCATCGAAGAATGCTAGCATCATCATCATGAATTCCATACAATACTCGCATCAGTATCATGACATTCATCTAATATCTTACCTCACGTTGATTCTTTCTCTCATTCATCTGGGTGGGTTATCCAATCTTTGATTTTACCCTAGGTAATACTGTCTGTTTTTTATTTTATTTCATCATATTATCTTTCTCCTGGCTTCACCTCAATGTCTTTCGGTATATTCACATCTCACCTTCGCCGACGCGCCACAGAATAAAAAGCTGGAGTTCCTTTGAGATCTATAGGAGGAATTGATATCTAATATCAATAAAACCCCTAAGGCCTAGCTCATCAAATAATACAATATGAAGCTTGACATTAGAGGGAAAAAAGTTCCGCTCCAACTAACAATATGGTCTTCAGCTACCAACTTCCTTTCCATCATATTAATACCGGAATATTTCTTCGTTAGAAATTGAACAATAGGTGTTGAAATTAACCTCCTGCACCACGTTATGTCTACTTCAATCAACTTTATTATAAGAAGTTATTTATACACTGAGTTATCTAGACCAACACTTCCATTCTGAACAACTACATTTAGATAAGACTGGTTCCTAAACTGCTTTTTGGCCTTTTTCTTTTTTGGACGGCTGGCCCTCCTAACCTCACCTCTTAAGAGATTTCTCAATACCTACTCAGAATATCAAGCATCTTTCACATAACCTATCTAAAACTGAGACCTTTTTTTCCTTTGTGATAACCAATACTAGTGAACACTAGTAAACAGAGATAAGTTGGATCTCAATTAGGCTAAAATTTTGGTATCTTGAGTGGTAATCGAGTGGATATGATAGAACAATGAAAAGGTGCAGACGAAGATGAATGAGATTGAAATCCATGGAAACTATGTTTAATTTCTTTTGCATGCGGTCGCAGCTATCTATAAAAAGGAAGGACGCAGTTTTATCTTAATCCTTCCTCATCTAATTTTCATCGGGTAGTATTCTAGTATTGAAAAAAATATCATGAATAGAGCGTAAATCTGTGGGGTGGCTTCTTTGCTTGAGTCCCCTCCAAACGAGGAAGACAAAAAGACTTATGATAGTAACACATAGATTGACAGAAAACAACCAAAGTCATCAGTGGTTTATTGGTGTAAATAAAGAAGATAGGTAGATTTGAAGAGTAACATAATTTTCGTGGCTTTTCGCGCACATCCAACAAAGAAATATAATCATAAGGGAAAAAATTATTTTTATAAAACAGAAAGCGTCGGATTCGCGCCATACACGAAATTATATGGTCCACTCAGTTTCATTTTTACATGACATACTATTATACACAACCATTTAGGATATCCCAACATTCTGGACAACAGATGAAACTGAATTGAACCCATCCTTTCTCCCAAGAAACATTCTCTTCCAAAGCGACAGAGGAAAAACAAACATAGAAAACATAATTTCTTGATCATTTTAAGAATATAAACATATAAAATTTACTTCTAGTCCCTTAAGACGAATTAAGATGGGTGCTAGATTTAATCAAATGGAATGAGTAATCATCCTATAACGAAAATAATTACAATTTAACTCTCTTTATACTAATTTTTTAAAAACAAGAAAAAGTGCTAGGGACAATTAAAATACCATACCTATCTAACACAAAATGACAAGATGTAACTACATCTAGACACCTTAAGAATCAGATAAAAAAAATACAGTGAAAGAGATGTAACTTCTACCCCTACCAAAATTTGTACTGAGGACGAAGGTAGGTGTTAGAAACGCCGCAGATACTAGTCTTTTCCTTCTTTGAGATTCCTCACTCTTCAAAAAATAGTTTGTCTCTCGCATTATTTCTTCTTTCTTTCTTGAGGCTGCCGTTCGCTTTGACTAGTGATCGCAAAAGATACTGCCATCTTTCACTGAGTAAGATCCCTACAACAGGATTCACCATTACTTTTTCATCTAATTAATTTGTAACACGTGCTCCATTCACAGTTACATTAACTTCTCCAAACCTTCTTTTTCGTTCTATTCTCCTTGAGTTCCCATGAAAAGATTTTTCCCGCTGAGAGTGAGCATTAGGATATCTTGAATTGTGGAAAACCAACAACTAAACATGTAGGAATATTCATCCGCAAGGCACAATTTTCTATAGTGTTCTAACTTATTGATTTTTGATGGTTGTTTTTTCTGTCTGGAAAGTGGGATTTTTGGATTGAATTTTGATAGCGCTAGTAAAATTCAGCTTGTTATTTGGAATGAGTCTTGTGGGTGGTAACACCTCCTCCCCTCGGATTGTTAATATGTTACTTTTCTAAGTTGTTGTGTTTCCACTCCAAGGTTTTCTTCATTGCAACTATTTGGTTGAATTGTCGTAAGAATTCCGCACACAAACTACGCACTGACTCATCTATCAAATTTTAAAAAACATCTTTTTCTTTCTTTTCTTGTGCCATCTCTCGTATTATATCATACCCATTCATAGTTTTATAGACACTGAATCGCAAGAAATGACATCTTAAATTTTATCTTATAGATATGATTGTGGATGGAACCCATCAGCTAAACATTTTGACACATTCTTTAGAAAATCCCATAATTTTTTGATGTGAGGGAGAGAAGTCTGAGGTCACTTTATATTAATCGAGAAGAGAGTTATGGTAGGGTTGTGTATTGATAATTTGTTTGATGGAGTTGCAAAACTAAAAAGGAGTATAAGCAGTCAATATTAATATTATGATATGGAGGGGTTTTACACGGAAGTGATGAGTTTTTTGAAGAATTATTAAGAAAGAGTATGAGTACAATAAAGATTAGAAATATACGAAATTTAATTATTTTGCTAATGAATACGACTTTTGCATTATACAATTAAAGAAAAATTTTTTAACAGTCAATCCCGTATCTTCAATATTTTATGGCATGTGTAGTTTTATTGTCTTTGATCAAAAACAAAAGATAAAAATGTAATAAAATAGATTTTCTTTCCATAGTTTAAATATATCCTTAGTTAATTCAATAGATATGAAATATTTAATTCTGAAAATCATAGGCTTAAAAAGCTGAATCTGCTAGTTATTCCCGCTCTTTGCTGGTACTGAGCTTTGTCATGAGCATGACTTCGCTGCTATTTATATATTGTTCTATGTAACAAGAGACCCTTTCTCTCCTTCTTCGTCATGATTACTTTACGTTAGCTCTTGTCTTAGATTAACTTTTTTTTCTAGGCTTTTCTCTGAGTGTTTTAAAAATGTATGTTTTTATCAATATTTGCCTTAAATATTGGTATTTCCGTTTTCAACGTGATTTTTCCATAATAGTAGTGGTTAATTTTTTGGGTCTAAGAAGAACAGTTACTATGTGACATGAGAAAAGAACATCACGAATATTTTGAAAAAAAAAATGCACCCACTCGCTCGGCTTCGGCGCCGAAATTAGACCGCTGCGCTAATATTGGACACATTTTTAGTATTCTATTGTATTGGTTTGACTCCAATTTGGGGAAAAGTCTTTTTTTCTACTTTTATATATAGGAAAGCTTTTCGATTCAATGATGTTTTTTTTTACGTTAAAAATTGGAGGGGAAAAAAATCGATTATTTAATCTCACTAATTTAAATAAGGTTTTTTACGTGCGTCTTGTCTTACAGATAACTATAGGGTATATCAACGCTCAAATCGGAACCTTTATGCCTTGGTGAGGCACTTTTTGACTCCAATCTCACCGTAGCATAATCCTATCGGACGTTGTTGGTCCGACAAACAGAAAAGTAAGTTTTTTGCATTGTGCTCTTTTCATCTGTTGAAGCAAAATTAAAAATGTACTGATAGAGAGCGAGAACGCAGAATAAATGAAAAAATTATGTGGTTGAGTGTAAAGGGGAAAGGAGAGAGAATCTAATAAGCTATTCAAAAGCAGTATATACCAATGTTAATTGGGGGAAGGAGAGAGTATTTTTGCTGAGATGGTAACAGATCTTCATTTTTATGATCTATTAACTTTTTTCCTCTTTGCAATTTTTCAATGATACTTTTCATACCTTTTTTGAGGGGAATCACACCAATCATACATTAATAACACACTGAAAGTTCTGACAGATGCTGGGTTGATGAACAAGTGATTACTATTATACAAAACTAGAGAAAAAAGGACACTTTTTCTTATGCATCATTTCATTGACGGGAAACGTACAAACAATGTAAATTAGTTCTAAGTTTTTTCCAGATGGAAATCTATTAATCTATGAACAAAAAGAGTTATACAACTAAAATCTAAACTATGCTCTCTTTTATAGGATTCTCTTAATTCTACTAGATACAGTAATTTTTCGTTGTATAGACAAACATACCACGTTTAGTATATGATTCGTCTCGCTATTCCATCGCGTACTAACACAGTTTAAGCACGGAGAACAAACATCTAAACACTACAACTATAATCATCTTGATTATTGAATTTAAAATTAACATTGAAAAACATAACAAATAACGTCAAAAAAGATGGTGTCCTATATCTCTCTGTGTTTAGGTCATTTGGGTGCATGAAACATATGATATCTATTGATATATGTATTTATTAAACAATTTAAGACATCGTTGTTGTCAAAGATAAGAGAGATTTGGGGAATAAACTATTTGTTTCCACACCTATGAAAAATACTTTCTAACTCTTGGTTTCAAGTAAAAATATCCATAATTATCGACGCCTCTGAGAAGCAATGAGGGTGATAGACGGCAATCACTATTAATGAATTCTAGAAAAATTGCTCGGATATAGGACTACTGATCTTAATAAGTCTGGTCTTAGAAAGAAACATGAAAGATTAAAACAAAAGTGTAGCATAGAAAAGATGGCTTAGACCAATACATGATGTGCGTTGTTATCAACTAAAGAGATATTCTATGCATAAATGATCTTCAATCTTGTGTAACTTATTAATTGAAGATTTAATTTAGAGTTCTTATCGCATTATAGAGGTACGCATATAGCAATAATTTCCTGCTGTTAATCCACTAGATATTATAAATGTTATAACATCTCTTAAACAATTTCAATATGAATATTTTCATTGATAGGCAATTGACTTTGAAAACATTAGGCATATATCTAAACAAAGAAATACACATATTGCAGAAAGTATCTGCGCTTTAACTATTTAAGTGTTTATGCAAGGATATAATCAAATTGTTCGCTAGAGATACAATTAGACTGAAGCTTAACATTCTGGGTTCCCATTTTAAGTAAAGCATCTAAGTTTGTTATGCTCAGAGGAAACTAGGTGTGTATATATATTAAAATCCTTGCTGGTTCTTCTCTCTTGCCTTTAACTTTTTCAATATTATTTTTAAGTTATTTTTGTTGGATGGTAAGATTAATGATTTCCATCACTGTTTTCTTTATTCAGCCATAAGGAAGACAACACATTACGCTCCAAAATTCAATATTAATGCTCTATTTTTCTACACTTCCCCTTTCTTGTTATTTATTTTTATGATTTATGACATATTTCTCTCGTGTAAGACATATCACAATCGATCTAAGTACGCAAAAAGTAAAGAAAGCAACAAAAAATAAAAATATATCACAAAATTAAAAAATTGTGATACGTATACAAATTATTTTTAAAGTGTGTTTTCTTCTCTGAGTTTCTAGATTAAACGCAAGGTTTTGCTTGTCAAATGGTTTCTTTAACTATGATGTTTTTGTAATCTATTTTCTTCATTTGTCAATAGCATTGTTTGGATAATTGTTTCATTACACTCAATAATGCTAGGTGCTTTTAGGTTTATAGATGATTTATTAAGTTCTTTTTGTCCTCATGCTTTGTACATATATTGGTGAGGACAGACTTGCTCGTTTCGATAACACACCACATTGGTGTCTTTTATAATCATATATCTCTTAATAGTGCTTTTTTTCAAGTAGTCCGAGAGGTACAAAGGAAGGCCTCCCCACGCTCCTTCACATCCATAACATAGCACACACAAAACTATTAATATTTTGCCATCCGCTCGCACGCCAGTTATCAGACTTAACTCACTCCTTCTAACCGCTTTATTGCCCCCTTTAGCTTATACATATAAAATGGTGAGCAAGGAGGTAATCATAAAAGTTTATATTCTTTGTTGTTTGTATAACATGCACACAGGAACCTTAATATAGCTAGATTGTTTATACGATCATACGGTTTGCGTAGGTTATCCCCAACTATTGTTTTATAGAATACTCTGGGCATATTTTGTCTGTACCAATGTTCAGACCTTATAAACTAAATCTAATACTTGGGCTCTTAGAGTACAATTAAATAGTTTGCATATTCCCCTAAGTTCCATACTTAGAAAAACTGATATTACACTACATCCTTGCATTGCTAGAGACCAATCATAGTTGGGTCAGTTATCCCATTTTACAAAATAGTCAGATCTCGGTGTCTGCGTCCTGACACACGCAGACTGAATCATCGAAACGCTACAATTAAGTTTTTTTGGTTAATTAGCACTTCTTACTTAGAGTTTATGAATCACACTCTTATTTATGTTGCTAGAATGATTTGTTCTCAGTTGGGAATTTATGTAGATAATTTAACTTGTTTATTTAATAATTTTTAGTGAGGTTTTCTAAACCTCATTCTTGTGCACATTCCTCACTTGGTATTGTATATGGAGAACGACAGCAAGGGAATCTCTTTCCAATTTTATCGAGACACCTCTAGACACGGATTTAATTATATTAGTGTCTGTTTTCTTCCCTTTTACCTTTTAGAAATTTGCTCTTTCTCGCGAGTTGACAGTGAGGTTTGTTAACTTGCTTAGTTATGTCTAATTGTTATGATTTCTCCCTCTGCCTGGCTTACTGTATAAATCAATGTAAAGAAGATTTGGCCCCCTCCTTGCGCAGCAACTCCATCAGCTGTTATCCATAAAAGGATTGTCAATACGATTCATCCTCATAACACACATCCTCTCTTTATAAGAGATACATCTCCTACTCAATAGAACTCGCTTCTTTGTGGATCAGTAAGGCTGAAGCCCTAAGAGACTATTAAGCTTGACCTTTTCAGTTGCGAGAACCCAGCAACTCAGGTTCCAGTCAGAACCATAAAGGAAGTATATTTTATAATCTCTTGGGTTCAACCTCGTGGATCACGCCCACAGCCATGCTTCAACCTCTTCTCCATCCAGAGAAACAAACTAAAATATGAGTCATCTCTCAACCCACCACGAGTTCTTTTCGTTAAGACTCTCTAATAAACTACTTGTCTCTCTCCTCGTTCTTCGAGAGACGATCCCAAGAATTTTCCTCAATACACTCTAGGATCAAAATAATTATATATCAAAGCCCTGGTTCTTACCATTCGCTTTATTTGTACGTAGCCATTCTGACACTCTCTAAAAGAATAATCTAAAGTAGAATTCATATTAGGTTTTCTTCCTGCCTTTCCTCAGGAGTTCATACAAGGAGTCTTCTTTTCAACGTTCTTGCGCCCTAATGTAAGTCTTTTATTTTAGTATATCTATGCAAGTCATTTTTTCATCTAGCTTCATCACCTTTTTCCACAGAAACACATATAGGGAGAATAAAATTTAACAAATAAGTGCACCTGGTATTTTGTGCAATACTTCACAAGAGTTATAAATATCATAAATCAAACCATTCAAGACGCAACAACATTGTCTGCTTGTGGTGTCATTCTGCGGGGCCTTGAGAAGTATTGTGACTAATCTACTTTATGTGGATAATGACCTAAATAAAATCAGATAAAAGAGAAGACATGAAGAATTTAAAAATTTCAGAGACCAATGGATACTGGTAATACTATCGATAGGGAAAAGACTAGGATCTTTTCCACCTCACAATAGTATTTACCCAGAGTAACTATGATCATACAAAATGTCTCATCTTTTGAGTGCACCATTTTCTATCAGGTTGTTCACCTGCCGAAAAAGCCTCCATCAAACTATTAACAAAATAGAAAAGCGAACAACATATCTATGACTCTTTTAAAATGCTCTTTTATAGAAACTTTTGATACACTCTATCAATAAGTTGGACCAACAACAATGAGTTAAATTTGTTGTTAAAAATAAAAAAGTTAATACGATTAAAGGGTGTCTGCATCGCGATACTAATAATAAAAAGTTTCTTCTTGGGATTCTCAAGATAGAATTATTATATTATATATATACACCTGTTTCCAACCTTGTAGCACACATAATTTTATTTTTGAATCTTATTTGACTCTTATTGTTAGCATACATTTTCTACTTCGATAGTTATTAAATGGAAGTTTATCATATACGTCTTTCGTTGACTTAAGTTTATTACAGTATTGTGTATGTGTCTTTTTGTCTGTTAACAAATTTCTTGTGATCTAAATTTTCCACATGTGTATTATTATCGATTTTTAACAGCTCTACAACAGATAGCACTTTATTCTTGCAGGAATTTTTATCCAAGAATCGTCAATTGTACCAAAACATCATATCTTGCTTTCTGGTCTTTTCCTAAAATCGCTCTACAATATATAATTTTTTCAACCGTGTTTGTGTTAGTTTGCGAATTTTATAAAAGTGATCTAGAGAATTGCCAATATGAAACTTCAAAATACTATTATCTCTAATTTGTTTTTTTTGTTCATCTACTTCAAAAGTTGTGAAAATGATCAATTTAAGTTTTATTCTGCAAAATGCCTATCGATCTATTATAATTCAAATATACTATCTTATATTTGACATATAGGCTTGAAAAATGAATTTTTCTATGACTTATTCCATTACTAAAAAGTGATGGTATCCATGCAGGTTTATTCTTTGTTCATATAGGATAGATATACTTGATCACAATTAAAAAAGGCTATACTAGTTGGATGATGGAAATTTGGTCTCCCTTCTTCTTCACAGTACAAATTTTGTTCTTTGAAGCTATACAATAGTCAAAAAATTATCTCAATAAAAGTGTTACTAAAATAGTTGTACTTAACATATTTATAGACTAGCTCACACGAAATAAATTTTTTAAAACATGCTTTTTAGAAAGAGTTTACAAAAATTATTATTTGGGTATAACCTTGTATCCACACATATTTTCCATTCTTAGGTAGGTTATTTTTTTTTCCTAGACAAGTTGGAATCATGTTTGTATTTGTAACTTTCTTTTTTTTCAATTTCTTAATAATTTTTGCTATGGGTGTAAAAAAATTTCTCATTGACGTTGTTGTGTTCCGCATTTAAACCTTTGACAGTGATAGCAACACCATGCATGGTCCGTTTTAAAAACTAACAATTACCTACCCCTTCTATTAGTGTATTCACCCTGATCATGTGGTTTCTTCTGGGAGAATGGAGACCAGTTAGTCCTGGTTCCTCGTTTATTATAACCAAGACCAACTTTCCCTTGGTTACATCGATTTGATGTCAAAGTCTCTAAGGTCTCCTGTGCAGTCAGTAATTAATTACTCACATGTTTGTAGCTCTCATATAGTTCTTTCTCTCTTGATTCAAGATTCTTAATTAACAACTCATTTTTTTCTTTTAAAACAACAACATCACTTTTTAAAGATTCAAGTTGTAAATTGAGATTCAGAATCATACTATCCATAGACATGTTAGTAATTACTGGCTGTTTTCCCTCTTTCAATTGATGAATCTCAGCATGTAAGTCACATAACTTTCCATCATATTCATCTATCAGTTCACTGATTTCATCACTAGTATCTATGGGGGGAACAACATAGTGTGCAGCTTTAAGTAAAGCATTATCTTTGTGAAGATCTTCTAGGTTGCTAGCCAGTATTTCAAAGGCTTTCAACAAGGAAGTTCTGCTACAAAAGGTTGCTTTTCCTCTAGCTGCTGAAAAATCAATCGACTCACTTGAGGTTGATAAGTCTCTGGGAAACCAGGAGATCAGATCTTCTTCACCATCAACTGAATAGTTTGGTTTGGAAGATCAGGCCTTTTCTAGTTCCACTTTACACTTGTCCAATTCAACCTCAAGCTCTGCACTTGATCTTTCAATTCATGGHAAACCTCTTCAAGGTGATCACAACTGGCAATAGCAACTTCACATTCGATACGTTTTTCTTTAAGTTCTCTTTTGCCAGTTATGTATGTTTCACCTAGTTTATAGCATTCATCCAACAAGGAATCTATACACGCAAGCATATTATCTCTATCATACTCATGCATATCTTGCCTAACTTGTTCTAGGTTTACCTTGTGTTCATGCAGTACATCCTTCTTGGCCATCAAGCATTTTTCAAATGTGCTGGTTCCCCTCCTGGTTCCGTAATCAGTGTTGTTACCCTCGATGCTTGCAAAGGCAGTCATGCAAACACTAGGGTTAGGTGATTCTTCTTCCTCATCAGATCCTGAGTCAGAATCACCCCACATCAATGCTATCATAGCATTCTTGAAAGCTCGCTTTTCTTCAGACTTGGATTGCTTGTCCTTCCACTTTGGGCAATCTCTGATTAGATGTCCCTTCTCTCCACACTTGAAGCATCCTACAGACGATGAGTTAGTTTTCTTAAAAATTTTAACTTTGAAGTTCTTCCTCTGATCTCGGAGTGTTCTTTCAAACCTTTTGGCAATCATGTCAATCTCATCTTCATCCTCTTCTACTGTTCCCTTTAGGGCTATGCCTCTGGCGGGTTCCTTCTCAGACTTAGAGTCAATTAATAATTCATGTGTCATGAGGGAACCAATCAGCTGTTCCAGAGACAATGTAGACAAATCTTTGGCTTCATAAATAGTAGTGATCTTGGCTGTCCATGCATCTGTTAAACTGYGCAATACTTTTCTCACAAGATCCTCATCAGAAAAACTTTTCCCAAGGGATCTAAGATCATTGATTATTGTCATGAATCTACGAAAACAATCATTGATCTTTTCACCCTTGTTCATAGCAAACAATTCATATTTAGACATAAGTAAATMAATTTTGGATCTTTTTACCTCGCTGGTTCCTTSATAAGCAAGTTCAAGAGTATCCCAAATTTCTTTTGCACTGCTGCATCCAGAAATTCG
>SNQN01006973.1:16706-35603 GCA_008642245.1 Bassia scoparia
TAACAATCTAATATACTGCTTGCTCATCTATCTCTTATTGAACATTTTTTTTCCGTTAATAATCTGCGTTAACGTCGAGTGCAGCTAATTCTATTGATGGTACTCCGCATATCAGTCTAACCGTTAACACTGGAGTGCCCATTTATGCACAATGAGAATTGATTGCAAAAGGCCCAGGGTCCCAGACACCACCCTACCTTACGCCAAGGAATATTATGCATACACACTGGAACATATGTAATAAAAGGCCCAAGTCTTTCCTACCTTGTTTAAGGAGATAGATAGCTAACACTATTGGCAATCAAATTCTCACCAATCTCTAGTTTCTTGTAGCCTGTTCAATAAGGATATTATCCATGAGGATGGTCCACCTGGTTCATTGGTTGTATGTTACTCCAAAGGGTTGTCATCACATTTGCAAGTAGATGCAAACCAAGATTTGAAATTATCCAGGCACCTCATTCTGACCCTGAATGGATCGCTAATAATTGTGGTTTGCCTTATTAATAGTGATACCCTCTCATCAACTTGTCTCTCTGACGCGAGTATCCTTAGAACTCTTTAGAGAAACTGCAGTTTAGTTTGCCAGATGTTATGTTTTCTTTCTACACTTATCTCAGTTGCCTATCTATGACAAACACGAGTAGCAATCCACTTTAATCATTTTTTCAACTTCACCACATTCATTTAAATTATATGCTCGTGGCTCATGATTAAGTTTCCTCCACCAACATAGGTAGCATAATTCACTTTCTTTTTCTATGATCATCCAAGCACAGAGCCCTAGCCTTCACCACATTTCATCCTAACCCCCTCTGCAGTATTTAGATGCAACTAGCAATTTATCGAAAATTGAACTAGAAACAATTTAAATCGTCTAGTCGTCTGGTCCAGTTTAACAGCATTTTGCTAATCCAAAGATTCTAATCTCAAAGGCTGCATCTACCTGTATTCTTAAATTCACCCATGACCCTTCGAAGGCGCAATATCGTTCTCGGGTACATGAATGTGTTGAACTTACACGAGGGAAAGCGGTTTATTGGTGTTAAGTATGGCGGCGATTGAATTAAAGCTACAGCTTTCATCTAAGATGAATGTGCTAGTTCTCCATATCAAGCCAAAATTTTTCCCCTAAAATGCTCTGTTTCTGGCATGTTGCTCTGGTGAAATTAAGGTAAGACTTCAAAGCCTCTATTCCACCCGATTTTGATCTTATGATGTTTAGTTCATATCTATGTGCTAGTCCTATGTGCTGGTTAGTTTATTGTGTTCCTTCTCAACCTAATACTGTTCCATTATTTAGTTCTATATGGCAGTTGATTCTTCTCTAATTCAGAGTCTGCGGCTATGGAGCACTGAAATCGATACTAACCTGTGTTCATGGTTGAATCCAGATGAGTTGATTTTGGAATTGCTTTGTTTGCAAGTCATTGATGCTAAGCACTAGCAGTTATGGAGGGTTTATAAACCTCTATTTTTGCTATTTCCGTGGTAACCTGTGTTTGTTATACCAAAAATGAACGTTGTCGATTCAAAGAATATATGTATTATCAAATTCAAATTATTCCATTCTTGCATGTTTAATTAATAAAACAATTATTGATAATTTTCTTAGTTAAATGATATTTGAAGTCTCTTTTGTTATTTGTAATTGACGAAAACATTCATACCTAATATTTAATTGGTATTAATGTATTTAGAAATTTCATTCATTAAGGGTGTTTGTAATAATTGGTTCTGTGACGTGGCAACGCATGGGCCGATGTAGTGGTTTGATCAAGGTGCATCAATTACCTACAACCTTATAATAACCATAGGAACCTAAGAAAGCCCCTTCGATGGAGGTGGTGTTCATAGGATTGGATAACTGTAAGGAGAGAGTATGTGGAGTGTTTATGATTACTTGTCCGCCTGGATGCCCTTTGGGCTTTATATACCCTATGTATTGTGGGGCAATCACCTCTTCATTGGAATTAGTTATGTGTTGTAGCTACCATAGGTTCATGCTCATGAAGCCCTATATGACCAAATGCAGGTTTGAATACTTTGGCCATTGAAATCTACACTTAGCCCAAATTTCCTTTTAAAATTGGGCCGGAATATTTGGCTAGTTGGCTATTTTATCAAAACTGCCCCCCAGACTAGTAATTCAAGATTTTACTTGCTACAAGTATGCAAAAAAAAAAAAAAAAAAAAAAATAATAAAATATTGAACAAACTAGAGAACATATTGAAATCCAAAACAGAATTAGTAAACTTGGGAAGTTTTCCAAAAAAAAAAAACGAAATATAAACAGCAACACAAAAAACAAAATAAAAATGGCATAATTATGAGGAATGAAAAAAAGAAAATAATAAAAAAATAATAAAATTAAAAATACAAAAAAATAATAAAAAATAATAAGAGAATAAAAACTAACAATACAAATCAAAAATCATTAATAAGAATATACAAAAAAAAACTCAAACTGAGAAGAAGCACTTACAATCAGAAATCAATCAAAAAATTCTAATTCAAGAAATTCGAAGATCTTCAAGCTCCATTTAACGAAATACCTGAGTTTGTGTGTCGTTGTAACAAGATTTTAGGTTGAGCAGATTTCACAGAGTTGAATTTGTGATCAAATTGCGGCCAACAACTACAGTAACTTCTCATCTGCTTGATTTGACTGCATTTTCATATTAGGTGTTTGGTGATTTTGTGAATACTTGGAATTTTTCTGTTTTTTTCATTTTTTGTTTTGATAGTCTGGTTTAATTTTGTAGAGAGTATGAGTTATAGGACTCTTTAAAATACCCTCTTACTTATGACAAAGGTTCACCTCTAGGCTAGGGTTTAACTAGTATTATTGTAATAGTAGCAACAGCTCTCCCATTTTAGAGATGCTTGTATGCTTTAGATCAGAAGAGAAAGTCATAGCAACAAAATGGCTAAGAGTGGCAATGTTGGCTCTATCTACAAATAGGTGATGGCAGCTAGTCCTTCTGAGAAGTGGACAGAGGGTAAGCTCAAGGATAAAAGGGGCAAGTTATAGTGCTAGGTTTAGACCGCTGACACCTACTGAACCACTAAGCTGGAAAAACCAAGGAGAAGAGCCATAAAACTGCCTTAGGTTGTGACTTTCTGCAATAGTTATGAATAGCAAATACATCAAGGCTGTGCTTGTATGGTTGGGAACAATTGGATGATGTGGAGGTTCTACACCATGCTAGGCTATCACCACCAGTTTGAATCCCAATGTATATTTCCATCTTGATCTTTGGTATTCAGATTCCTTTGCCCTATTCATCTGACCCTGATAGCATGATTAGCTATCCATAGGTTGTCAAGTATTATCGTTAATAATGGGTTGACCTTCTTTGGGTAGAACTATCTGTTAAGGTTTGAAGGATTTTTGTTGAAGATACAGGGGCACCAATAAAGCTAGTTGGTATTCTGAGTTTTAGTAAGGGAAATGAAACATGTCACTCCATATCAATTAGGGCATGAAGAGTGACACAACAGGTTGTGGTTAGATCCTCAGCATGAAAACACCCTTTCTACATCAAAGACAAGTTTATAAGAACAAATATAAAGAAGAAGGCCTAGCTCCCAAAAGTCTAACTATAGTAAAGAGATTGCCACCTTCCATGGTTCCAGGATTTATGTCCTAGCTTAAGGAAAACGCAACACCCAGAATTCTCACCATTTATTTTAAGGTGAGTTGTACTTAGTTGCGGTGGGATAAGCGGTTACAATAATAGTTCTTTGCTTGTGTCAAATAACATTTGGTCTTTATGCACCTTTACTTTATGTTAATATTAATAAGAAATAACAATGTTGCCTTTCTTATGTTTGAAGGTAAAGACCATGAAGCTTGATGGTCCTTTTTGTAGCGGCAAGATCCCAACTTACTCTCACATTATCTCGATCAAGAGTGCAAGTCAGATTATGAATTTGGACAATTGTAGTGGAGATGAAGTATTTGTCACTAGTATAACAACCTATGACAATGACTAGTGAGCTTTCATAGGACATTGTCAATATGTAAGAAACCTAGGAGTTATCAAGAGAATCGAGAGAATGTGTGGTGTGTAGCTTAACTCAGGAAGGAGAAGATATAGAGAGCTTGAAACACAATCACAGCAGGGAGAGAGCAAGAGTTCCTTCTCACAGAGGTGGTGCAGAGCATTGGTTCAGGTCAGATCCACCAGGAGCATCTTTAGAGTTCGATGATTTGGGTCTTAAGGAGGATCATTCCCCCCCCTGGGAGATAACTCTCCATCAGGGTGGGATATTGTGCAGAGAATTGTAAGATGTTTTTTAGTATCCGCAATTGGCCATGGCAGCTTTTAGCATCCCTGACCAGCCCCCAAATCATATGCCAAGGTCAGGACAGCGAAACCGAAAAGCTAATGAAGTGTTTTTGCGTGGATGAAGATGAAAATGCCAAAGAAAAGGGCACAGAGGAAGGGCCTGTTGCAAGCTAAAAGAGAAACTATAGAAGTGATGTAGTCCTAGTTTGAATGATGACAACCATTTAAGGACAGATGTGCATATGAATATTAGTTGTCTGGGAACAACTGGTTTGGATACTTGTTTCCTAAGTTAATATTTATTGTGAATACTTTTAAACTAACTTGTTTGTTACAGGAAGACTATGATTACATGAAAGCTCATTACTTTACAGAACCAGTAGAGCTGTTTCCTTGACTGTTATGCTAAATCATGTTTATTTTTGCATGTTAACTTGTTATATGTATATAGATTGTTCAAGATTGAAGTGTGAACCTTTCAAGACATTCGAAGAAAGAAATTTGTGTAAATTGAAGTAGTTGAAGGAAGATTATTCTTGAAGATTACATGAAGATTCGAAGATGTCACTAGAAGTTATTTAGGATATTCATGTATATGCTTTGTATTGATTGAATAGTAATTAACTTTAATGCCTTTAAGTGTTTGGTATGATATAATTTGTACAAACGAAATTCAAACACATCATAGGAACCAAGCTGGGAACCGTTGTGTTCTAGATGGATTTGGCTGCGTTTTGAAAAAGGATTTTTTCTAAAATATTTTTAAAGGATATTTTAAATGTATTTGCAGCTGAATATATATGAATATGTGTATATTCCTTAACTCTTGGAGTATTTCTTGTTCGATTAATTCTTAGGATAAAATCGACAAGATTAATACTTTCCATAATCTATCTTCCTTGTGTTTGCAAGTATAGATTTATGGAGATAGGGTTTAAGATCAATATAATATAATACCATTCTATACTTCCACATCCTAACTTTCTCCACGGATTAAAGGCATTTTTATTTTTGAGAAAACACAAAAAGCACATCATTCTATGGCATACACGAGGCATTGACGAGCTTAAACATCCTTCTACTTGCTTTTTAAGACAGGATTCATAGAGAGAAGATTGCTATGTAAGTACTTCGATGGAAGGCCGGTGTTGGGTTCAACTAAGAGTTAAGCCTGGCTAGATGTGTTTTGAGTGTCGATGACTTAGAGTGAGTGTGGGATGTGTGTGTGGTTCGCAGAAGTAGGAGAAGCTAGGTGAGATGATCTTTGTTTTTCGGAGGTAGATTATAAAGACTAGGATATAGGACGTAGCCCAGAGTTGGTGAACTCGTAAATGTGGTTCTTTATTGCTTTACTTATACGCTACTGCGGTACAAACCAGCCAACTGTTTCTCATTTAAGTCGAAAGCAAAAGAAGAAAATTGGTGATCATTACCATACTCAATTCACCCCCTTTGAGTATACAAAACTTTATTGGATCGACCCAGGCTTTTGCTAAGAGTAACATCTAAGAGTCAAGCATGAGTACTCAGAGTTAGTGCATCGGTTATTATGCAGAAACACCAAAGTTAACGGAAGCACTATGCATTGGTGAAAAAAGGATCAAAAATGTAATTATGGTGATTGAGTTGGCTCTATCAAAAATGTCCCACAATTTGGTGATGCAGGACTACAAATTACTGGAAAGAATGCCAAGCCCGAAATGTAACTACTGACAGCCATATGTGCACTGAGCTATAAATAGTTTTCTCTTCTTTTCTATCTTTGTACACTCAATTGCAAGCTTTTTGAGTGATTTGTAAGTTGCCTAGATGTGCACAAGTTAGTTTTAGACCTTCCTACTTGTTGGTTTGGTTGTGGTTGCTTAGGTTGAGCCTTAAGGCACTTGAACGTTTGCTCTAACACCTTCTTCGAACCATATCTTTTTGTATACTTTGAATTTGCAGGTGAGACTTTTTGCATTGGAAAGTAGACTACGAGGGCTTTCCAAATTTATATTACAAGCTGCAATCCGATCATTGAACAAGAAGTTATGGCCGTTCAAAGTTGAGTAGTTCAGCTAGAGTGTTGCACGCACATCGAGGTGTTGCCCGTGCGTGCATGGCACACGCCTACAAGGTCACCCCCTTCTTCCAGAGAGCTTTTGGAGTGTCCGCGCCTCCCTTAGGTTGCCCGCACGTCCGCACGCGCGTGGGGGTTTCGTCCGTGCCTCTGCCCGCGCGTGGTGGCACGTGCCTGCACAGCCACCCCATTTTTCCAGAAAGTTTTTCGAGCGTCCGCACATCCCAAGCTCGTCCGCGCCTCTGCACGCGCCTCCTCTTCCCGCGCCTGCAGCCATTTCTAGTAGGGTTTTGGAGCGTGCGCGCGTGTTTTGGCCCGTCCATGCCCTTGCGTGCGCCTCCTCTGCTCGCCCGTGCGTCCGCACGTGCCTACGTGGCAAGCCTCGCTCGTTGACTTTGACCCATGCTGACTTGACTTGGAGGTGTTTTTAGCACATGTCATATTTAGTAATGTCAAAGTTATAATTATGAGAGCTTGTATTTTGGGCTTTATATATATAGATTTAGGAGAGAGAAACTAAAGGAGAGGAGGTAATTTAGTAGCATTTTAGAATTAGAATTTTAGATTTCTTTTGTTTTCAAACTTCATCTTCTGCAATTCTCCATTAGAGAGTAGTGAGAAAGCTTCAAGTTTTGTTTGATTTTGCCCTAGCATTCTCAATTCTTACTCAAATTTTGCAATCTTTATATGCTTTTGACCTAGAATTTYGAGGTAATTTCATTTCTAGTCTTAAATTTTAGTTTTAATGTTATTTGCTCTTAGTTTTAGTTGATTTTCGTTTTTGCAAGTTTTTGTGGGTATTGTTAATACTTTAGCTTTTGAGTTCTTTTGTTGTTAGCTTGCTTCCACCTGTGTTTGTGTAGATTTTGGTGGTTTTTTTGCTTGATTTGGTGTAGTATTGAGTATTTTCTTTAATACCTTTTTTGCTGTTACAATTTCTAGCTTTAATGGCTTCTTCTTTATGGTTTTCCTTTGTTTTTCATGATTTCCTACTTCTAAGCATGTTGTGTGAGTAGTTTAGCAACTTAGGAGTGCTAGGAGTCCCATCTATAATCATTTCAATGCCAAGATGATATTAATAACTCTTTCCAATCACCATATTTGCCTTGAAATTGTGATTTCTCAAACCTTATTGCTTTGGATTTGGCCACCCATGGTCTTTGGGGTGAGAGGTAGGTGCCTAATTCAACCCTTTGCAAGGGATTGTGAGGATTGACTTGGGTATTGATTTGTTTCATGCTTGTTCAATTCCAGCGAGGACTTGAGGGGACTTGGGTTTGAGCTTGAATTGAGAGTGCTGAATGACTTGGGAAATGATTCTAACCACATTTCCAAACTAAGATTTCAATAACCCTTTTGATTGGAGTAGAGTATACATTTTTATTGGCATAATTCCAATCTATAGATGGTGACAACTAGCATCTCCTAGGTGATTTAGTATAATTTGATTTTCCAAAGTCTTGTTCCAAGTTTTACAATTAGTTAGTTTTCAAAGAAAATTCTCATTTCAAAACTTGTTTTGCTTGGCAATCTACATAAGTCTAGACTTAAACATCCCTTTGATTCCTTCCTTAAGGATCGACCCTTTACTTGCTTCTATACTGGTATAGATGGTAGTATTGACTTTACAAATATTATTTGATAGGGACTTGATTAGGTAAACTTTCCCAACGACCCTAGTCAAGTGGCTCGTCAAAAGGTCATGTGAAGTTCACACCATTAGGCGTACAAGCACCCAACTTGGCACATAATTAAGTACCTAAACTTCTCTTTCCTTTTTTGATTTTGATTGATTTGGTACAAAAACAAAGTTTATGTACTAAATCTTGTTGATTGATATTATTTGGTACATGTTTGATGGTTTCCCATATTACTCGATTCAATGCTTGCTCGTTAAGAATTTGTGAACGTGACTCAATTCGTTCGTCTTTCATTGTGGACAGAATCATTTATAGTTTAATTAAATTAAATACTTAGTCGATTTTTAGTGAAAATGATTTGATGAAAAAACTTTGTTAATATTCCGGTGAATTTTATTGCTAGTGCAATATATTTTTTATTAAAATTCTCTATTATTTTCTCAAATTGATTAAAAATAAAAGAAAATGCTAAATAATTAAAGATAATGTTAGAATATTCTAGAAATTTTCAAAAAAATCTAGAAAAATGTTAAAATAAAAAAAAAAATAGCTAAGCCTAAAATAAATTTTTCGATGCATTCTTTGTTTATAAAGTGTCATTTGGCTAGACATAGGCATTGGTTTAGGTCCTCAAATTATCATCGTTCCTTCAAGCTAAACATTACTCATTGAGGTTGTTTTATCATTGGTCGTAGTCGATTAGGAACAAATGTAAATATATATACAAACCCTTACTTTGGATAAGTCTACAAAGACGAGAATCTTGCACGACAAAAGCCAAATTAAAGTACTCGACACCTGCAAAATAAATGTGTTAGTTTTACTTGTACTTTCATGTGTTGTTTGCCGGAATTAGTTGTTAGCTTGGGATGATGGATGTCCGTTGAGTAGTTTGCTTGTGTTGGATTTCTTGTGTGAGTTAAACCTTTGTTTACTAGGTGCTAAATTATATGAAGCTTGAATTGTAGATAATGTTGGTGGAGATTGTATAATTATGCTCAGGTTGATTGTCAGGCATGCTTTGTCGTTGTTTTGATGTGTATAGCACCAAATCCCTTAATGAGATGTTGATGTCAATGTCTTGAATTACACTAGACGTGATCACGAGCGGGGTCGGGCCGGGCTTGACATAAAATTTTAGTCCATATAATCGGGCCGCCGAGCCTAAAATTGTTACCTAAAGCCCGAAATATTAGAACGGACTTAGCGGGCTTTTGATGCTTCTTCGGGTCGGGCCCAAATAATTAACTAGATTGCATGGATTTTTATTCCCAAAGCCCTCCCAAAAAAAAAACAAAAAATCAGGTCGAGCCCAAAAAATTAGAATGGACCAGCTGTTGAGTTCCTTAAGTTTTGAATGATGACAAACCATTACAGGAAACAGGAGGATTAAAGTATGAGTGTAGTTGGTTCTGGGAACCAGCTAGTTTAGATACTTGTTTCCCTAGACAAGTTAATATTTAATGAGAATGCTTGGAAACTAACTTGTTTATTACAGGGAACAGCTGATACATAAGAGCTCATTCGCCGGTGCAGAACCAGTACGAGCTGTTTCCTTAACGTTATTCCGAAGAACAGTCATATATCTTTTGTTCCATGTTACATTGTTATATGTGCAATAATAGACACTACAAGAATTTCGTGTAAGGCCGACCGAAATTATCGACCGAAACAAAATCGGTCGGTATCACCGACCGACACCACGACGCAGTTAGTCGGTGTAAATTACCGGACCGATTATTCGTACGGTAATCCTTTAATTTTAAACCCCATCCACATTTTTAATAAAAAAAAAACAAATCCGAAAATATCACCGACACTTATTCGGTCGGTGATATTTTGGATTTGAACCCCCTCTGTCTTTCATTTTAAAAAAAATTAAAAAATTTACCGACCGATTTAAAAATCGGTCGGTAATGGTAATTTTTTTTAAAAAAAAAATCACAAACCTAATTCACACACGGCTCCCTTCACTCATATCTTATCATTTTTTATTCCCACTCCTCTCACACCTCTCATCTCTTCTTCTCTCTCCTCTCACACCTCTCAACCCTCTCTTCTCTCTCCTCTCAACCCTCTCAAACGTTGCTCCCTCGAGCGGCTGCCCCTCGACTGCCCCCTAACCGCGGCTGCCCCGCTCCCCTCAACGCGCTGCAGACCACCACCTTCCTCCACTGGCAAGTTTTTTTTCTTATTTGTTTTTCGTTTTTCGTTGCTTATTTGTTTTCCAGTTAGACTATGAATTTTTCATTTTTTTTTTCGATTTTTCATATATTTTTCTTTCGTTTTTCTTTGATTATTTTAGGGTTTTATTTGATTTTCGTGTTGATTAGTTTTTTCGTTTCATTTTACATTTTCGTCTTGATTTACTGTGTTTTCGTCTTGATTTTGCTGAATATTTTTTTAGATCTACTGTTTTTTTGTTTTATCGCGTTTTCTGTTTGTGTATTTGGAGAATTTTGATCTAGGGTTTGAGTTTGTGTGAAGTGACGAGAATTATTCGCGTTATTGATTTGTTGGACGTTTTGGATTTGTAGAGGATGTGCAGAGGACAATTTGGAATTGGAATCTAATAAGGAGAAAATTAAAAGGAATCAAAGAGAAATAAGCTTAACAAGCAACTTCCTTACCTCGTTGGCAATATCGTTGAGGTACGTTTTTACATTTGATTTTTAAATTGTCTCGTTAATCATTGTAATTTTTGCATTTTTGAAGTGTGATTTTTTAATTGATAAACTTCCCTATTTTATGTAATTATATCGGCGGTGAACTTTACTGAAGTGTTAGGTTTTTGCCTGATGCGATTTGGATGCCATTGATTTTTGTCAGTTTTGAATTTTGTTACAAATGACAATGTTTGATTTGATCGTCCGCGAGATACTGAATTCATGGAAGATTTGTTTAAATTACTGAATTCATGGAAGATTCAAATAAACAATATGCTGATACTCTCTTCATTTGAAAATCTCAATTGGTCATGCATCATATACTGTCAAAATCAAATCTTACAAATCATTTTGTTCCTTTGTAAAATGGAAAACAATATATCATCAAAATTGCCATTTGTACAATTGTGTGTGGTAAATAATCACAACTAGTAAAGAGGTTTGCCACATATTGTACACGAAAATGCCAAAAATTGAACTACTAAAAGATTCAGTGTAAATGTGAACTTTCCTTCTGTTTCTACAGGCCATTTGTTGAATATAAAGCTCAATTGCACCAAATGATGTACAAACCAAGCTGGAAGAACTAGAAAAGGATGCTAACGCTCAAATTTCAAGAGGAGCAAAGGTTTGCCAGAGTCTATTTTCCCTTTCTCTCCTTCGAATCTTTGATTTTAATTTCTGAATTTTGATTATGTTTGACAAAGAAGTTTTCATCTGAATACTGCTTTCATTCGTTAAGGGATTTTTTTTCTTTAGGTCTCTGCAAATTATGTAACCTATGATTTGAAGTTGATGGCAAGCTCACCAAATYTCTTAGTGTCAGTTCATTATATGGAGTAAGGAGGTGTTGCATAAGTGGTAGTTTGGGTTGAAATTGCCCTAGTTTCAGAGCATGGACTACAAAACTGACTGCTCAATATTAAATTCTATCTCTRCRATTTTGCGTGATTAGGAACTTTGGAGATGATCTGGCAGCTAAAGTTGCTGTCATGCTTAGTTMTGATGTTCTTTAAAAACATTGATGTGTYGGAGTACAAATTTAATTTCCTAATTTCCCCACGTGTTGCATACTGTGTTAGATCTTTGTTTGTTTACATTATCTGAACACTAGAATATCATGCATTAGCAGTCTAAGGATCTACTCACGATACCTTTATAGTTCATAAATGTTAAACTTGTCCCCTTTCAAAAGATTTTCTTGGCAAGTGTATTTATGTGGCTGCTGGTAATTTTGCAGGATGACTCTATTACTAGGTCCACCTGGCTATGGTAAAACCTCCCTTTTGTTGGCGCTTTTAGGAAACCTTGACAACTCTTTGGAGGTTTTAATTTCCCCTCATTGAGCTTGCCTTATCTGTTTTGTCTATGGTTTTGCCTAATGTAGCTTACGCTGTCACTTGTGATTTTTCTTRGATTTTGGTTGCTGAGATGGGAATATTGAACATCTCATTRGACATACAGTTAAAGGATTTGAAAAGCGGAAATTGTGAATGAGTCCAATATGATTTTTTTTGTACTCATTGTCTCATTGGATTCCTATTCTTACACATAATGTTTCTTTCTGTTGCAGCTTAAAGGTGATATTGAATACAATGGGTWCAAACTTGAACAATTCATACCACARAAAACTTCTGCTTATATAAGTCAGCAAGACCTGCACATTCCTGACATGACTGTGAGGGAGACAATTGATTTTTCAGCTCGCTGTCAGGGTGTAGGAAGCCGTGCAGGTAAACTTTTTCAGTTGCTTGACAATGATATCTTTTTACAAACATTCATCATTCCAAGTATTTATAAGAGATTTTTGCTTCTTAAGATTTGGTGGCTGAGGTCTGTAGACGGGAGAAGCAGGAACGTATCATTCCAGATCCTGATATTGATGCATATATGAAGGTATCAGCTTGTTTCTGTTTTTGTAGTTCCAGATATCTTTATCATTTTTCATATATTGTTGTTGTGTTCATTATACTAATGATTTGGGTAATAGGCAATATTTTGTAGAAGGGCTAAAGAGTTCCTTGCAGACAGACTATATACTTAAAGTAATCCTCTGAAAACCTTTGCTCATATTTGAACTCATTTGTTAACTTGTGGTCCATAATTCTTCTGTCAACCATGTACTCAACTACTTGGCTTCTGTTCCCTGGCAGATTCTGGACTTGATATTTGTGGCTGACATTATGGTAGGAGATGTCATGAGGAGAGGCATCTCAGGTGGGCAAAAGAAAAGATTGACTACAGGTGCTACACTGAATTGTGCCCAAAACAACACTTCTTAAGCTTAATACAGGCACACCCAATATTCTGTAGAATGAGTGAAATAAAGAGTCAAATGAAATTTTTGCAGGTGAAATGATTGTGGGGCCAACTCAGGCGTTATTCATGGATGAAATAACGAATGGCTTTGACAGTTCCACTGCCTTTCAGATTATTTCATTCATTCAACAGTTGGTTCACATAACAGATGCTTCTGCATTGATAGCCCTTCTTCAGCCTGCACCAGAGACAATGTGAGTTTCGATCTTCATGAGCAGCTGAATTAAGTAGTATTTGCAGATAGACTTCAGTTATGTTACACAATAGCTTCATGGAACTTCTGGTTGGAATTCTTGGAGAAAATACGGAGGTGGGAAAAATGTTCTCATTTTCTGAGTTTTTTCCCCCTTCCTGTTTTGTACTCCCTTTTTTATTTTTGGCAAAGCTTTTGTACCCCTTTGTTTTGTAAGTTATTTTAAGTACGAAGTATTTGATATAGTATGATGATTTATTATATTGGATTATAAGTGCCCTGCATTGATATCAAAAGGTTATAATGTAGAATGAATTATTATTTCCCCTTTGTTTATTTGATGAAATCTTTAGAAAGTTGTCAAACAACTTTCTAGAGCTTTTTTTTATCACATATCAAAGCAATTTTCAAATATTTGATTTTACCGACCGAACTTCGGTCGGTAAGGGGCAATTTTCAAATAAAAAATATGGCAGTGAATACCCACCGAAAAAGCTGTCGGTAAAAGGCAATTTTTAAATAAAAAATATGGAGTGAATACCGACCAAATAGTCGGTCGTATACCGACCGATTTTTTAATCGGTCGGTATTCTCTCCATTGTTCCTCATTTTAGGAGGGAAAGGAGGGTTACCGACCGATCTTTCGGTCGGTATAACCGCCGATGTTGAATCGGTCGGTACCCCCCTTTTTCCTATAAAAAATGGTCGGATTTATTGGTCGGGAATCAGTCGGGAATCGGTCGGTAAATCTTACGACCGAATTCGGTCGGTATTTTTCAATTACCGACGATTGTGATTCTGAAATCGCTTACCGACCGATTTTCGGTCGGTAAGCGTGGTCGACGAAGCCAATTTTCTTGTTGTGCGTGGCTATACGCGACGTTACCTCCAGTTTAGTTCTCCCAGACGACTAGCGAGAAGGGTACAGCAATTCAAGCACGCACTACAAAAAGATATTCGCTAATAACGGAATCGTGGCTATATGCTACGTTACATTAATGTTAATCTTCCCAGACGACTAGCGAGATGGGAAAAAGTAGATCAAGAAAGCACCAAAGTCCAAACGGAAGCATCAGATACGGAACCTATCATCTCCCCAAAGGAGCCAAGACGAAAGCACCAATGTGGACACCACAGAAATTCCCCATGAAGTCCTAAAGGAGGCATCGGAGTGGATCATTGAGATAGTAGTTCACTAGGAAGTCCTAACGGAATATCGAGGCGGACAACCTATTAGCAGAAAATCACCAGTGGATTTAGAACCATAGGTAGAAATTCCCTCAAAGATCGAAGCACGGAGCCTCGGTAGAATCAGAACTATAGGTGGAAACGTAAGCAAAAGTGTTAGCAACAAAGATAAGCAAGCAAGCAAATGCAACCGCAGGTGCAGGTAACTAACGCATTGTTTTGCAGGTACCGGTACTTTGGCTTTCGTTTACAAATTTTACTCATCTATAAACTCAGCCGAAGTGGGGGCTTCTATAAGATACATACATTTGTCCCTAGCCCAAAATGGCCAATGATAAGACACCCCGCAACACACATGTCAAATCGAGAAATCTAGGACCCGACATGCGTTAAAAAAGGCATATTCCCTTTCACCAGACACCTCTTCCAAGTATTTCGCACCTCAAAAAATAAGTTTTAAATTTCCAAATAATTTTAACTATTTTTAAACATTTTTCTAGAATTTTTTGAAATTATTTCTGAATTTTTCTACAGCATATTTGGCAACTTTCGAAATTTCAACAATTTAATTAATTTTGGGTTAATAATAAGGAAAAATTGTCAACAACTACCCATTTTTTTTTTCCATTTTGAAAAACAACTACCACATTATTTTTATTGAAAACAACTACCGATATTTTCAATTTTTTTGCGAATCACTACCCACTTCTTGATTTTGGCCACTCAACACTGTATTAACTACCCAAACCACCCCAACGTAGCATCCCAATTGCAAAAATCATTAATCTTTGTTTGTTTTCCCACCACTAAAACCACCCACACCCACCAAAACAACTCAACCACCCCAAACCTCGTCACATTTGTTGATAGCCTTTTCTCGAGCTATCCATCTATTTTTTGGACATGGTTCCTTCATAAAAGGTGTAGATCTCGGAAAATACATGAAATAGGCTCAAGAATCATGTGATTTGGATTTGTTTTAAGTAATTATGCTTCCGCAAGTTTGAAATTCTGAAGTGGGTAGTGATTCGCAAGCAAAAACATAAAAGTGGGTAGTTATTTTAAATAAAAAAACAAACTGGGTAGTTGTTTTAAAAAGTGACAAAAAAGTGGGTAGTTGTTAACAATTTTTCTTAAATAAATAAAGAACACAATTATAAAATTCACGAAATTTTAGCAAACACCATTTTTCCACAAGGAACTTTACATATTTTTTCCATAATTTTTCGATTTATGGTTTTGATAATTTATGAAATTCTTAAGTAAAAACAGCAAAACGAGCAAAGCGGCCATCCGGGATATTTTTCCCTCAAGACACGCTTCCCGAGGAAGCAAATATCCCTAAGCATCGTGATGATATCAGCTCAACTGCAATTATATCAATATAATGCATATCAAAACACAGTATATATTATTTTATACGATTATATACGATATTATTTCATTACAATCTCGCTATCCGAGAAAAGCAATCCCGAATATCGCAATAATATCCGCCGCAATCGCAATATATCAGATCGTAACTCATATTAAATCACGTAACTGCAATGTCCAAGTTTGCGACTGTTCACTCCTAATTAGTGACGGCAATGTCTAAGTTTCTGAATCGCTAAATCTAATTAGGGAAACGATTCATTAACGGTCGCTGAATCCTTTTTTTAAGCTCTGATTTTGTAAGGATCAGCTAGTGAGTCATTGACTCACCCGGACAAGCTACTGGATCCGCCACTATCAATTTAGGGTTATACAGAGGTCATTTAACTGGACCAAATATATATTAGGGGCTTGCTGGTTTGGTTTTGATGAATAGACTTGACTGGTCATTAAAACCATAGGTCAATGGATCTTTTATACATGCATGTGGCATTATCTACAGGGAATAGGGCTGAGGTTTGAGGTCCTGTTCAAATTTATAATAGAGACCCTTGAATCTAAAATTTACTTATAATAGAAAAAAAATAACAAACAAAAAAAGTTTGAAACATTACCAAGCTATATAATATGTTGTTTTTTTGGTCGTATTAGTATTACTAATTCATACTTCAAATGAATTATTTGAATATTTTTCAATATATAGACAAATTTGAATATTGAACGGATTAGATATGGAATTTGTACAAAAAAATTATAATCAAAGAGTAACGGAACAAAATAAACAAGATTAACAAATGAAAATAAAGAAGAATTAATGGTTTATAAAAAAAAATTGAAAAGAAGAAGAGGAAAAGGCTTTTAATATTTATTGCTTTAATAGATAAGAATTGAAGAAATGAATTTTTTGAGTTTGCTAAAGAAGTTAGATTAAAAAGTTATCAGAATAATGGACAACAAGAATCAAACTCGGATTCTTGGCTAGAAATTACAACCTCTTACCACAAAAGCCTGTAATACTTTCAGATTATATATATTTCAATACAAATAATATAATATACGCATTTTGAGGCCCCCTGAACTCAGGAAGGCCCTGCAGCGGACCGCGCACGCTGCTCACACCAAGCGCCGACCATGATGTCTATAAGCTAATTTGAGAATAAAAAACTTCATTATATATTATAAGCATATAGAAGGAGCAAAATGGTTTTTACGTTAAGGCAGGGTCCTTTTGTTTCCAATGAAACGTTTTTCTTGAAAATTTTAATATTGACCATTGAGAATGGTTCTACCATAAGTCATTGTAGAGGACTAATAGAAACAACACATGTTTAAGTAAGCAATATTTTGATTTTGTTGTTATTGCAAGTAGGATAGTTATTTAATGAAACGGTTGGTTTTTATTAAATTATCTAATGAACTTAGTAATTGAATTAGTATAGTAAATTTCCTATTAATTTTGAAATTAGGAACTTTAATTAAGTTGTGTATTAATATTCAAATAATATATTTTCGAAAAATCATAAAAATAATTTTTTAGAAATAAAAAAACGTAATCTTTTTCCGAAATTTTGAAATTCTAAATTCTTCGAATATTTTCCAAAAAAAATCTAATTTCCCAGACAATGACGAAACATTCAGCACGCCATAGTTGCTTCTATTGAAGAAACTCATTGAAGATCGATACACATGTCAATGATTCTTAGAAAAACAATAGCACAAAGTAGTGGGGTCATATATAATATATACTATCGGGATTGTTAGAGACCACAAATTTATGTAATTTTATGGAAATTGTTTCGAGTTTTGTCATCACCCCTATCATCTATGTCCGTCAGGTCGCCGGCATTAATGAAGTTTGAACTCATATAGCGCAAGAAAAGACAAACGTCAGATGGTAACTGCTACTACAATTAGGCTTGGCGTCAAATTTGTTGTTAGGTCATTACTACTGATAGACACCTAAATGTGTCTCCAACAAAGTAAATCCGTGATGAAATCACCGCATCTCGCGATTGTTTCGACTCAGAAAGATGCTTTGAACTCACAAAAGTGGAAATACGTGAGGTCATAACTCGGAAACTATATGACAAGGACAAATAAAGGGGCAAAAACATTTCTTCTATTTATTTTAATTATTTTATTTATAGGTTTTCCTTTCTATTTTTAGGAATTTTTATTTGGGATCTCTATAATTTCCAGTTTTCATTGGCATTCTTCACATTTTCTGAGCTCACCAGTATTTTTAGATATATTTTCTGATTTCTACATTTTTCTAATGATTTTTATAAGTTTTTATACGCAGAAAATACCAAAAAAATACAAAAATACACAAAAAAATATTCCGGGAAATACGTGGAACCTTCTAGAACACATCTAGAACTCCATTGCTTGGAGAGCAAGGGATGTCAGGTGCGTCGAAATCAAGGGAAATCACGAATAAATCGGAGGAAATCAAAATATTTCGAGTTGTTGGAAACAATAAAACGCATAGGGCAGACGATATAATACGCAGAGGCCTGACGTATTAAACGCAGCCCCTCTGCGTATATACGCACGGTCCCACTGCGTAATACGCAAGGGTCAGCGTATATAAGCAGAGCCACCTGCGTATATACGCAGCTCCTCTGCGTATATACGAGGCCACCTGCGTATAACGCAGCTCTCTGCGTATAACGCAGGTTTTGCGACCCCGTTTTTCCTCGTGCCTATAAAATACATCCCACTCTTGCTTCAGTCCGTACACAATTTTCAAGCACACTTCTATTCTGTCTCTCTCTGTCTCTAATTTACGATATTCTCTCTCTCATCTCTCAAAACACTCTAAAACATATCTCTTGATCTAAGCATCGATTCTGTTCGATTCAACAAGCGAAGTAAGGGTATAATCTGAGATTAACTCACTAAAAAATCTTTTGCTCTACTAATTCCTTTTGTCACTTTAATTTGATTAACCATTATTATGAGTTTTAATTCAATCGACACATGTATGTAGAAACTCACCTTTTAATTATTCATGTAAATATGTAGGATGTCACTCATGTTTTCAAATTACGTTTCATTAACACTAACTATATTATTATCATTATCTTGTCACACTTCATTAAGTATGCATATACGTTATTGATTGGTGCCAGGGGCGCCTGCCAGGAATATCTGACGCGC
>SNQN01006974.1:15081-35599 GCA_008642245.1 Bassia scoparia
GAAGTGAGAATGGCTGAATTCGCCTAGCGGAAAGCTGGAAGCGCTTCGATGAAAAAAGATTTAGACGCATCAACAAAAGTTAGATTGCTTCAGGGCCGTCTAAACTGCCATTCAACAAGAGGTTGACTGTCGCTCTTTCCAGTATGTGGGAGATTATGGCCTTGTCTATCAGGAGGCCCATAATTTACCTCGAGAAAGAAGGGAGCAGTTCACATCAAAATGGGATGGTCTATGTTGTTCAAGATATTACACCAATGGGGCTCATAAAATTGTGGATGTTGACCGGAGTACTGCATAGGCCCATCAATGGACAATTTCTTGAAGGCGGCTAACTACCCCTGAAAGCCCCATCATGACATGCTCCTAAGCAAGGCCTTAAACTCAAGAATTATAAAATGGTTCCAATCAGCGGAAACTTAGTGGCTTTGATCTGTTTATAGATGATCCTCGTTTCCTCATGGGTACGTTTAGGCACTGAGTAAACCTACTGAAGTTCAGCCACACCCGCCGACACAAAAAAACAAAATAAAATAAAAACAAAAAATCTAACCCATCATATGAACTTAGCGTCGCTTGATCTCGTAAGGTAACACGCCTTGTTGATCTTATTAGTACGTTAGCAGCTTAAGTAAACTTTTACTCGAGTCCAGCGCATACAAACAAAAAAAAAAACAAAGTCTATGCTTCCTGGCCCGCAAGAGTTGAACTCGTTGGAACGGCAAAAAAAATAAAAAAATAAATAATACAAGGATAACCAAAATTCGTTTGTCTTGATCCATTTGCACTAAAATTCGGGAATAGTGTTTATTGATCAAAATAAAAGTCTCGGTGGACTCAAACCAATACATGTCTTGTACGATGACCAAAACAACCTTTTATTTATTCTTTGGACACGAGAATGAGTATAAAATAACAAAATTGAAACAAGAAAAAAAATCAAAAAAAGATGGGCAGACTCAATCGTGTCATCGATCCACTCAGAATCTGTCAAAGGTGTGGATTGTAACGTAATAGGCTCTGTTCTGGCCCTGCAAGAAGTAAACCTCATCGGCACAGCAAAGGAGACTTCTACTCCCAAGTGTTGCTTCCTTTAGCGATGCACTGCTGTCTCGAGAGCTGGTTTAAGGAAGTTTGGTTTTGCTTATGTCAATAAGCACTTGATTTTGCCTTTGACGAACCTTTTCCAAAACTCCTTTATACGTTCTCTTCTCTTTCCTTAGTGTAGGTATTTTCCTCTTTCAAGAGTCTATGATTTGCAATGTTCTAGTCATTAAATCGACTCTGTTCCCTTAGCTTGTGGCAAGGAAGCAATTCGAGGCTTCTCCACTTGGTCAAAGCAGTTGACGGACCATCCATTTGCTTTGACTTCTAGCAACATAGGTTTTCAAGCCCAAACTAATACCTATCCACTTGCATTCAGAGGGTAGGTCACCTTTCAAATAAATTGATACCCTTGTTAACACTCCGAAGCTCATCATGTCTTTTAGAAAATTATTGATCGAAGGTTTGTTTTTTTTAGTTCTGTAAGGTATCCGAAACCCAAGTGTTTCTTAGCTTTAGCAAATGATACCTTGTGAAGTTGGAGCAACCGAAGTGCGACCACAGAAACTGTGGAACCGCAGTCAGTCCAGAAAAGGGGATGTTGCTTTGACGCCTCTAGCTCAAGGCTGTGTAGCACAGGGTTTTTGCATTAACATCAAAGGTGGAAGGACATCGACAGATAGATAGATTTACCTTTTAGCGAACAGGAGTCTTCCGTTTGCACTAAATTCCTTTCTAAACGTATTTCCTACGTCCTTCCAGGAGTGTTCTACCAACCGCAATCGCCGGGAGACGAACTGCTTCCTTAGTATTGATCCGTCGATTGATTGGTTTTCCAAATCTATGTCATCAAGATCGTCCAGCCTTAAAAAAGGGCTGACGAAAAGTGAATGACAAACATTTGTAAAAAAAGGTAGCGAAAAAAAATAAGAACAAAGTGGGGAATCTTACTTGTCCCCACATCGTATCTGATGTAGAGGGAATAGATACGATTATCTAAAGGCATTCGCATAGTGCAGACTTATCATCTCCTAAGTCGACGACTTCATGTCCTGTCCTCCTCCTTTTGGTGTTTGAAATCGACATCAGACTCTGATTTGCTCACTGGTGTTCTTATCCTTCATTTCCCTTTCCTTAACCCCCGACCTTAGTTCCGAAGCCACTCTTTCATGACTTTTCACCTGTGCCTTCATTTGAGAAGTGTGCCCGATCAATTCGTGATCACCACCCATTCATGATTGATTTTCTTTTTTGACTTCGAAGAATCAGATCAGCGCGTCAAGCAAAGCTTTTCCCGATTATAGTGCCTAAGGTCCGAGATTTGACACTGAATTCCACCAGTCATAGGAATTTAGGGTCCGCACGATGCACGTCTAAGGGAAAGATAGGGAGCACACACTGAGAGTTGCTGCCTTTGAAAAAAGTTAATTCTCCAGTGCCTCAAGCGCATGTTTAAGAGACTTCATCACTTAACAGCACGGTGGCTAGCCGCACTCGGAATGTCTTGACAAAATCGGAACTGTCTGCTAAACCTATTGAGGCAAGTAAGGTTCGATATAAAAGTCATCGGCACGTCGAACGCGGAAAGATAGCCAGAACGGAAGAGAGATGAGATAGCTAAACTTCCTTCCGATTTAATTTCCGATCATTCAAAAGCATGACAGTTGCTTGTTTTATCATGGATGTGATCCGACCTTAGCAGCAGAACTTCATGTATAAGAACGGCCATGTCCTTTAAAAACCTTTGATACTGGGCGCCGAAAAGTAAACCATCTGGGACCTCGTGGCGAAGGATCGACTACATGGTTAACACGCGAAATAGTGCGCAAGCCAAACCAATATAGTAATGAGCTGGAAATAAGCACAGAGTAGGAGGGTTGAAAGAGTCAGAAATGGTATTAAGCCTCGATAAAATTATCGCAACACCGAGAGGCAAGGCTAAATGTTTTCACGCGCGGGCTCATCAATAACAGCAATTCCGAAAGGTGCCTGGTTCTGATCAATCTATCTTCGTTTTCTGAAGCACAAAGGACAGCTATCAAAACAAGATAGAAATGCGCAATATAGGTTAGTCCTCCTCCTTGACATCTCGTCGGTGCCTACCAACGAAAGTTAAACCTCGCTAGTTCAACTATCAGGAACCTTCCCACTGTGGGATCGCCTCAAGGTTGCCACTAGGGTTGTGTGTAGATTTTGGAGGAACCTCCGTTATATACCTCCTCCGCTTTCACCGGATTATATGTGATCTTTTGCGTACACCAAATCAACCCATTGTCCGCCATGTGCACCTTCTTTCGATAGGACGCCGAGAGATATGCCGATAAACACTCAGTAAAGAATTCACAAGCCTTGGAGAGTACGTCGCTTTCCTGTTATTTTTAGCTCTCAATTGAATGTCAGGGACGGTTTCATCATAAGTTGCCGAAATAGGCAGGCCGCAAGCCTTAAAGAGGGTCCCACAAGAAATGGATAGTCTCCGGACATAGTATGGAGCGTATTGGTGGATGAACACCAAACTTCACAAGAATTGACGCAAATGTTTGATATTTCCCTGTCATAAGAATAAAGATGAGGCAAAAACTGCATCAAAAATTGAGCTTGTTCAATGAGCATCCACAAATCTAGACAAAAACGTCTTTCATCGCATTCCAAATAACGGAATATAATAGTAATCTCCATACGAATCAATGTTGTCTGTCCACTTTAGCATTGCAGACACAATGAACGGCTAAAAGTGGAGGGCTTGTCACTCGTGGCTGGCCTATCCCCGGCATCGATAGCTTCGAAGAACAAAAAGATTTTGCCACACCATTTTACTTTAGCTCGATCTCCTTGGACATTTGAACTCAGAAAATTTCAGGGGTCGTGGCACTCTACTCGAGTCACAGGACGATAAGCAAAGTACTGGCGGTCGAGAGCCAGAACAAGTTCCAATTTTGGAGATCATCTCGCGGTCAACCATGCAAGGTGTTTACGCGTGGATCAACAAAACTCCTTGAAATATACCATCTTTTAAACCTAACAAAAGACCATATGTTCAGGAAATTAAAATAATATAATAATCATACAAAATGCGTTACACTCCATTTGTTAATCAACCCGGCGCACTTTGTGTTGGAGTTCCGCTATACACGGCCTTTTGAGTGTTTAGTTCAGACGTACCCAGCATGATACCTAACCCCCCCGGACGGATCCAGCACACGCAAGCGTGTTTATCCATCGCCGCTGGTAGAAGCATTGACCTTTGTTGGTGTTGGAGGTCTTCCCTTACACGGCCTTTGGTGTTAGGTTCGAGGCACACAGCATGATTACCTACACCCCCGGACCGAGTCAACACAATCCAAGCGTGTTTTGATCCATCGCGGGCCTGGTAGTAGCATTAACTTTGGTTTGTATGGAGTCTTCCGCTAACACGGAATGTCCTTTGAGTGTTAGGTTCTAGCAACGACCAGTCATTGATGACCTAACACCCCCGACGGGATTCAACACACAATGCGTGTTTGACCATCGCTGCATGCTCTAGTAGTAAGCATTGACCTCATGTTGTTGTTGGATTGGTGGGTCGTTCGCCGCTATACACGGTGTCCTGGTTTGTAGAGTGTTAGGTTCAGCACGGCGCATGATGACTAACACCCCACGGTTCAACACGCCGAACATGTTATTGCCATCGCTGGACGGCGGTAGTATACATTGACCTTATTAACTCGTGCTCTTTGCATACGACCCCTAAAATGGGGATTAGTGAAACAAAGAGGCACATGCAGGGAGAGACGCAATATCACATTGCAAAATGGGAAAAAATAATGTACCTTAATCAAAACGGGTAAACCTAATCTATGAATTTCTATTTATACGAAGCCAGTTACAAGGTAAGCTGTCGAAAACAAAATTGTGATCACGATTTACGCATGTATTTATGACAAATAATTGCTCATATATACATGGCATACGGTATAAAGCAATATAAATAATAACAATGATTAAAAATAAAAAACACAATAATAAAAATCGCCGTGATATTGTTATGTTACTTCATATCTTCATTTCCTCAGGAAGTATAAGCATATTGATCCGATATAAACAAAAAAGAATCAACGATTATTATGATAAAAAACAAGGGGGCCCATGATCATCAGAAAAGCACAGGATCAAAAACCGTTCAATTCACGTGATGATATGATTTATAAAAAAGAAAGTGTACGTGGCGCAGATCACAGCAAGCTAATAGCCTTTTTGATTAAAAAAAAAACAAACAAACAAATTCCTATAGTCACGTAATTTTGTGATTTGTCAAAGGGATAGAAGAACATTAAAAAAAAAGGGATAGTAACAAAATCAAAACCAATCATGCCTCATTAAAACAGAGTAAGCAGCGAAACAAAACAGAGGGAAAGAAAAGTACCTCCTATCTTCGGCCAGACGCATGCTATTCCTTGAATCGGTTGCGGCGATTGTCCTTCTCTGCTAGTGGCTGAGGAGGTATGTCGTAGCAGGACTAAAAAAAAAGAATATCAAAAGAAACACGAAGCCAAAACAGAGTAAGAGCAAAGAGACGAGCAGAGGATAAAACAGGATACAACAGAAAGCTATCATGAACTAAATATACAGATTCCAAAATTAGCCTGATGGCGGACGCTCGATACTGGTCTCGATCTTTCTAATGCGGCGAAGGACTAACTAATAATTGATAAATATTGTGGTTACTGAGAGGGAGTATCCTATAGTATTTATAGGTGAAGTGTGTTTTGGCATAATTTTACCCTAATATCTTCTTTTTTAATGGATTAATCCGTTGACTTCCCAAAGATTAATATTTGATGTGAAGATTGAGCAAGATTTCATATTGTTGAAGAAAACAAGGCACTGCGGGAGTTTGGGTATGTCTAATTACTCGAGTTACCCTTGCTATTTTGTTAGGGATCCCCTGATGATATGATTGGATAAGGTTATCGGGATTTCGATCTACGAGCAAATCACTCAAATTTGTGTACGTGACTTAATCCCGAGGGGATTTGTATGGCACGGTAATTTTATATCTGTGCCACGTCCTTATATTTCCCGATAAAAATTGTCAATTCATGTTCCTTGAAATATTAAATGGTAAAATAATTAACTAGGCCGATTATCAAAATGTGTCTATTTAATTATGGGGCCAAAGGCTTATTTCTTTAATTTTGGGCTTCCTTTAGAGGTTTTATATTCATTGAGGCCAAATACTTAGGTCGATCTTTCTTAAACTCAGCATCGTTATGTTCTATAAATAAGAGCTCTTCTTCTATTTGAGAGACGGAGAAAAGATAAAAAAAAGCTTTAAAAGCTCTTCCAAATTCTCTACAATCTCTCTGTAAACGGTAACAAAGCATATCAAATGCGTGGCGACTGATCAGAGATACTCAAACACATTCGAGTGAGGCTTAACGGTTCGTCAGCCTTCAGTTCGAATTACCCTCAAAACAGAGCAATTTAAGTTCTTAGGTGACGTTTGTCTACGAATACTTACACTCAACAACTGACACCCCTACGTGTCACCTTGCTAGCAGCGGAACGGAATCAGTGGACTTAGTTCTATTCTCCATATAAATTGTACTAGAGATTTGTAATCCATTCTTATATCAATAATAGTATCATTTTTACTACTCATTTTGGTTTTTCTGTGACTTAAGAATTTGTGTACCATCATTATAATCACGGTTGAGAATTTAAGCAAAACTTTAATATTACCACTGATTAAAAAAATTACAACACTACGTTACCATTGAGACTGGCGCGAAAATCTTCAAACATTGCCAATGGCGAATTTCCCTCAAATAAGAAGTAAATCTAATAAATCTCCTCTTCTCTCTAAACCCTATAAACTGTTCTCCTCCAATTCGCCGGGGCTTATCAACATCTTTTTATGGCGATAAGCCCAATAATTCTTCTTTTGACCTGCTTTCTTGTTTGCTGATTCCCTTAAGTTCATGCCACTTTTTTTCAACTACACAGGGAGGAATCTTACAAATAACTGGCTAATGTATAAGAAGATAAATATTATGACGTGAGATCTGGTTGATTGCATATTATATTGCAATAGATTATTAATATTCAAGTCGTCTATATTTTCACCAAATATCATAATTTAATGATATGAAACGATATAAACATGCATCAGGAAGTGTATGAATCTATATTGTCAGGGAACATTAGGAATAGAGGGAGTAGTTTGCTTTATGAATAACCACATTTTTTATTTTTATTAGAGTTTATATCCCTATTTTCGGTGGTTTATTTCTATCTCTTTATTACACTCCAATCTCACAAAAATAATAATAACTCACAAATTGGGGAATTCATTAGGGTTTCATAATTTTATTTTGTTGTTGAAAATGAAGATTTAGTGGTTTTCACGATTTGCGGGAAAAATTTCTTAAATCACGAATCGTATTGCTGTTCGGATATGAAGAATTTATTGAAGGCTATTTTAAATCTAATATGCGACGTAACTAGTTCTTAAGATGATTGTTGTTTGTTTCTTCTCCATTTACTTGTGTGGAGAGGATCTCAAACCTTTTTTGAAAAAGCTCTGGACTTGCCCAACTTTGCCCAAGTTAAAGGTGTTTCTCTGGTTTTGTTGGAAAGATAGGCTCCCCTCAAATCTTACTCTCTCCAGAAAGGGTCTTCCCCTTTCTCCAAACTGTCCTTTTTGCCYAGGCACCCTGGAATCAACCAAACACATTCTTTTAGATTGTGTGAGGGCCCAACAGGTCTGGAATGCTTGTTGCTCTTCCTTCTCCAGCCTCTCTTTCCCCACTTCAAACTGGCTTCAAACCCTTTTCCAAGCCTCGCCTACCCTTTTAAAAATCTCTTCCCCTTGGACAGTTTTTCTACCCTTCCTCTTGTGGTCCTTGTGGAAAAGGAGGAACTCTTGGGTGTTTAGGAGGGACAATGTCACTGTGCAGGYTTGTATTCACGCTGCATTTATTGCTGCAGCCGAGTTTTCTAGAATCCAGGAGACCCCTCCTACTCAGACTCCTTTGGTTCAGAACCAGCCAGCAAGGGCTATTTGGACTCYACCTTACTTTGATTTTATTAAAGTAAATGTTGATGCCTCATGGTCTAATGATCTAAATGATGGTCTAGCGGGAGTTGCTAGGAATGAGAGAGGTGATTGGATAATTGGTTATTGGGAAAGAGCTAGGGCTACTTCAGTCTTACATGCTAAGTTGTTGGCCATCCGARAGGCCTTAAAGCTAGTTAGACARATGGGATGGGTGCAAGTTGTGGTGGTTTCTRACTGCAAGCAAGGAGTTGAATTGGTAGAAGTGCAAAATGAGGACAAACACGGATTAATGAACATTGTGTATGAATGCAGGGAACTGAAGCGAATCTGTTCCGGGATTCAAGTGCGTTTTGAAGGACGAGCCTCAAACACWGTAGCTGACTTCCTTGCAAGACATGCTAGATCACTCCTTTCTCTTAATGAAATGGAATTAATACTATATCTCCATGAGGGTGTTAGAGATCTTCTTTTATCGGATCTTGAAATATGGCAGCAAACTTTCTCTGAAACTTGTGATACATTGGATTTTGGCTAGTTGGGCTTGGCTTGTAAGCCCAAACTTTGTTGACTCTGTTGTTTTTGCTTTAATCTAAACTTAGTTCACTTTTGCCAAAAAAAAAAACAAAAATAATTACAAGAATGCACCTCTATAAATCATCTCAGTTCAGATCGACTTCAACTTTTGAATAATAAGTTAACCTAGCAATCAATAAACCCAATTTCACAAATTCACTCATACTACATTGCACAGTCCCGCACAAAATAACATACAATCAATTATCTTATGATCATGTCCCCAATTATAACAAAATTAACTATTTGCAGAACACAAAATGTCAACACCAAATCAAGATAAAAACCTCATTGCAAATTTTTTAATTGTAACCAAAGTCGACTTCACAAACTAATAAACACTCACCTGAACTAATTTAAGTGATATAAAACTTCTTGAGAAATCCAATTACTTTTACTTATCAAACAAGAAGACATACTCAATTTTTAGTTAAAATTGATATTAACAGCAAGAACAATCATATCACAATCTCTTCATTTAATTTTTTTATTATGATATTAGTTTCTCATTCAATCCATACAACAAGACATAAAAATCACTAAGTTTAAAATTACATTGGAGGAAGCGCTCAAATATATCTATTCGTCGTACTCCAATTTATCGCTCATCATGGGCCCTAATTTAAATTCACATCCCAGACCTAAAATGTCCCAAGGATATTGGAAAAACCCTAACTATGTCCCGCAGTCATCTTACACTCGTACCCCAGCAAGTCCATCTCCACCAATACACACCTATCTACCTTCCCCAAAAAAAAAAAACTCCTTCATTTTTCAAAAAAAAGAACAAAAGGAGAAAATCCAAAATTTATGGGTATGGATAAATAGAAAATCCGAGACAAAAAAGTGATCTTTTGCATTGTGGTGGTCTGGTGACAACGCCAATCTTGAAGAAATAGAGAGAAAATGCCTCAAAACCAATCATTGTATAACGGTAATGAACGATTGAAGTTGCAAGTTGGTGTTGAAGATTTTCTACTCAATACAAATAAAATGGATCGCAATTGCTCTCACTCTTCCCAAAAATTCTATTTCACACTATACTCCTTCCTAAGTCCAGCCATATGTGGTAAACTTCTTTCCAATTCTTATTCGTTATTTTTTTTTCAATGATCATAATTGTTTTCTGTGTATTGCTTCTAGTTTCTAGTAATTTTGATGATTTTTAGGTCCTCTGAGTTCTTCCTGCTATAACTCTGTGTACTCATATCATCACTTAGTTTAAAAAAACTCATATCTTATCACTTAATTTTAAAACACGAAGTGTTTCAGTATTGATGCTAGAATTGGATTTTAAAATATGAAATAAATTTCGATGTGAAGCGATGATGAATAAATGAGTAATGGAATATTGAATTTTATGTTGGAAAAAAGTATTGGTCTTTTTGGGGTTTTGCTTTGGAGATCATTCTGAAGACCATGATTGGAAGTTAAAGTAATATATACTTTCTAGATTCCGATGAATATTCACATTTTAGCATGTTTGAAATTGTTGGATGACATTGCCTAGTGATAATGGGTCTTATGGTTAAATGCATTAAATATGCTTAATTTAAGTTCTTGATCTAATGATGGAGGAGGAAATCGATGTGGATGACCAAATAGAATGATCAATTTTGGATATGTAGCTGACCCAATTAATGGAACTAAAGATTCAATTGATAGATTGATTGCTATGTCAGGATAGGACAATCTGACATGGGTGTGGTAGGTTTAATTTACTGCAAAATAGGAGTCGGGCTGATGCTTAGGTCGGGTTACGATGCAAAACGGTGTCAATTAGAGGTATTCGTTGAAACCTGCTAAGAGGCAGTCACTTAAATCCTCTTAAGTATTGTACCATCACAATATAAAGTGATTTGCATATTTATTCGATAGGCTTTCAAGAGTTGATAATATTCTTTGAGTGGTTCTTCTTAATCGTTCTCGCCTTACTCATGTGGGGATTAAAGAAAATGTGAGGGAAAGGTAGGGAAGGAATGGAGGGAAAGGTAGGAAGAGAAATGGAGGATGCGTACAGTTCCTTCATTTGGATAACAAATGAGGAAGGGGAGGGAATTGGGCGGGGGAAGAAATGGTAGGATTAATTTGTGAAAATTGATCTCTCTAACCAATGAAACGATTTGGGAAAAAACTCATCCATTTGCCCTCCCTTTCTTTCCCGTACCCCCTTCTTTTCCCCTCACTAGTTATCCAAACAAAGCTAAATATTTGAAAGCATAAATCAGTCGTATTCCTTCCTTATACTTCGAGTAATAACATATTGGAAGAATAGAGCTGTGGTCAGCCTTCACTGTGATGAATATTGTCTAGTCCTACTTCCAACGTAAAAGCGAATGTTTGCAACAAAAATATATTTATAAATCAAAATGGTAAACCCTTTGTTGTAACCATTCATTTATCGGAGGAAGGTATCTTTTAAACCATGAATATCCTTCTTAAACCAATTATGTCACTACTTTAATCTTGGCTATTGGAACTTTCACTAATTTGCTCTTTTGCATTTTCTTGTGTGCATGCTCATTTGATTAACAAGTGAGATGCTATTATAGTAAACAACGGTACGTTTTTTATTTGAGATTCATTAATTAATTTTTTTGGGGAGTGCGGGGGTGAACGGGAGGACGTTTAGTCGCTACTATACTAAGATGGAATTGTCCATATAGTGATCACAAAAAATCTGGTATACAAGATCAAAAATAAACCGGTTGCCTGAATATAGAAACATGTGATACCAAATGGATTATAACAATATATCTAAGGTCTGATCTGCAATGCACATTGGAATAACTATTAAGACTGGATCCGTTATGTGAGTGATTGAGCATGCGCATGCAGGTTGTTATTTATCTTTGAATAGGTTTCTAGTTGTGGAGGTGCAAATTCCTCGGGGCTATGGTTTATATGGAGTTGTGTTTTTTGGACTTGAAACTGAGTCATCATTTCTGATGCAGTGTTTATTGCAGAGACTTAATGCCAGAAATGCTTCCGTTGCATCCTGCAAGACACGATCATGTCATCTAAAGCTCAAGCAGCAGAGATTATGCAGCAAGTAGACATATAGTTCTCCCTCAGGAAGAGTGTGCTAGCAGAGCATTAAAGAGGATAAAATAGCCCAACAACATTTCTGACAACGAAGTCTCTCGTAGAGACAGTTAATTGCTTGTTTAAAACGCATTTCAAATCGAAATTTCTCAGGGAGAATCGGAAGTGGATATTATAACAGTGATTCCAAGCATTCATCTCGAAGATGATTCTCATATAGAACCTAGTTCTGGAATTCTTCAGGCATCAAACAGGGAAACCGAAGGTGATTAACAGTCATACAACACCTTTGTGATGGTTATGGCATACTGAAATTTGTTCAGTGCGTAACAGCCTTTAATGGCTATTAATACTCATATTGTGTGTGTAACCGTAGTCAGGTGACGTAAGGTGATGGAGCCTATCAACTTAGTAATGCGCATTTCATCCTAAATACTGTGTTTTCTCAATCTGCTAATATCCATTGCCTACCTTAAGAAGGTGGTATCAAGTTGAGATGAATACTTGAAGAAAGTAGCTAATTCGATTAAACTTGCATAGTTGACAATTTCCATGGACTTTCATACAATAAATAGCAATTCCTTCTGATTACCTCTATTGGGTAAAACATTATAGACTCCATTTTTGTATTCTTGTTTGTAGGCATTAATGCATAAATATGCTATAACATCCAAGTTCCATGGTATGTAGTTCTCCCCAAAGTATATCGTATAATTTTGTAGTTTTGTTACCGGTTACCATTGTGGCGGATAGGATTTCCGAACATCGGGGTCCACCTTTATTATTGATCCACCGGAACATAACCCAACAGCAATAGATTCGGGTCCTAAATTAATATATTTTTTTAAAAAAAAACGAATTAGCAACCAAATTGATCACTCGTGAACAATACCAAAAAAATTTTTTAATACAGATCAAATAACATTTCCTGGACAATTGATATCCTTTATAATAATATGGTATCAATAGATTCTTACAAACTAATATTGAATATTTTTTTTGTAACAAAAACTGCGATATAATATTAATTACGATATAGTACTTTTCGATTAAGGACATAGCCTAAAGTCAGTAAAAAGGACCTATGGGAAGTGGGACATACCAACTAAACTTATGAGATGAAATATATAACATTCGAAATGAACGCATAGAAGTAGCAACAAAAACAAAAGACGTGATAAAATCTATCAACAAAGCAAGCCAACAAAGCATCAGAATAATAAGGCTATAGTACGTAGGGAATAGGATAACTAACAAATAAAAAATAAAAAAGAAGGTGGTCCCCTGTGCACTAGGGTGCACACAGTGGTCCGCCACTGGATTATTTGGGTACTGGGTTGATTGAAGTTTATGCGTAGGAATACATGTTTTGGGATGGAGCTGGTTGTACCATGAAAATGAGACTTTCCATTGACTTTCGTTTACCATTATCGATTGGAAAAGGATTAAGGTATTGGAATGCACATAAATTTACTTTTGTATCAGATAAGAGATTATCGTGACTTTTGGTTAATATAGAACCCTTTTTATCAATATAGTGACTTTATATTTATCACTATATTGATGTAATGAATGGGTCACTCATAATTAATGTAAGGTCACTAATATTGCTTATTAAATTTATTGTGCATCTATCATACAATCTGTACTATTGTTAGCACTATAGGTGCTGTTAGTATTCGTAACACTTGAAGTGCTTAATGAGCAATTTTTGTCGTGTAAGTTATGAGTTGCAAGGATCCTTGATTTTGTTGTTTACATTTAAAGATAATCTTTTAAATCCACAAAGAACTGGGAAAAATATAAAAGACTTGTGCTATAGTTAATCCTATCTCCATCGTACTTGTCCTGTACGATCGATATACTAAGGGGCTTATATTAAATAACCTTGAAATGAGTGATTAGTAATTTGTCATTGTTAGTATTAATGAGTTGCAAGGATCATGATTTGTTGATTTTACGTTAAGAGATAATCATTTCAATCCACAAAGACTACGGAAAATATCTTACAAGACTTTGTTAGTATCCTATCCATCAATACTTGTCCTGTACGATCGATGATTCTGATTGATCTGATTCGCAAGGTTATGTTCTCTTGAAGAGAAAAGAATATTGGATGCTTGTCCTAAGTTGAGCTCTTTTGGTACTGACTCCGGTTTTCTAGAAAGAGTTTTACTAAGGCCAAATGAATTATTAGTTTCATTAGCAAAATATAGACAGTCTCCAGGTCAGCTTGTCAGCCAAACAATGTAGCGGTGGACATAAGAAAGCTTGTTGTGTCTTATAGAACGGTGCAATATAATAGTGCTCTGAACTCATGAATGTTAAGTTTACTTCTCTCTTGGCATCTGCGATTTTTCAAAGTTGAAGCGTTGTGAAGAGCCTGTCACGAGAGCGCACAAAAATGAGAAATCAATACTATTCACAGCTCCATCAACTGAACAATTTACCCGTCCACCTTCCACAACTTCAGAAGAAGTCCTCCAATTCACATCACACAATTCAAGTCTGATTTGAGGTGAACAACAAGACTTGTCAAGCTCCAATCTGACAAAGAGCGTTAAACATAGAAGGATTCAAGCTTAAGCGACTGTAAAAGAGCCTTGCAAGCAAGGGGAATGAGAGGCATTTCCCAATTAATATATGATGAGTGACTGCTCAAATTTGACGTCTAGTAAATTTTAAAACCCATTAATGGTCATTGGCAGTTCAAATTCAAAGTACTCTATTTCTATTCTTTGTTTTGCTTTTTTTTTTTTTTGTAAGGAAGTGTAATCTGACTCTTTGATTCTAATAAACTCATCATCTGTTTCCTTATATTTGCTCATAAGTGTGTTGCAAAGCGACTTGTGTTGTTGCAAAGCGACTTGTGTTAATACAGGCTTTTGTTTAACAGTAACACAGGCTTTCATTGTTGTCATTTTACTTGATAATCCAATCACAGCTAATAGGGTTGTATTCGTTGTTAAGTTTTTTTTTTTTTGTTTTTTAGTTTTTTAGGGTTCCCTTTATAGTTTATTCTCTTGTTGAATGTTGATTTATTGCTGAAGAAGATGGTTCTTGCATAATCATAGCAAGTGGGTTGGTATGTCTTTGCTCTTTGGTACTTCCCTTGGCATTTTTTTTTAGTTTTCTTACCATTTGCCACGGTGTTTATGATTTAGTAAGTTAGGTAAAAGTTGAGTAAGTAGATAAAAAATAAAATGTGTGAATGAAAATATTTGGAAAATGTAATGAATGTGAATTTAGGGTATGTGTAATGAGTGTTGAATTTAGGAAAGTGATTTCTAAATTTAGTAATAAAATAAATAAAGTTTAAAAAAATTAATGTTTTGGAGCAATTAATTTGAAAACAAATCAAAATAAAATGTTGGTCCACTAAATAAAAGCAAGGAGTATTAGCAAAGAATGAAATCCAAACAGTGTTGCAATAGTGGTGAATGTCGGCCATTTTATTTTAGAATGGTGTGTGATATTCAATGTAAGTATGTCTATGTATTTGTCCAAAAATCCTGGGACTACAATGAAAGCGTAAAACACACCATATTTCTATAACTGGACATCATTTTTAAAATATAGATAGTCGATATTGACCACCTTTTCCATACTTTTCGAGGACACTTCCTACTTGTATTAAGCTCGTCACTGTTAAGCTACGTAAGTATATAGCGGGCACCACAAGCTTGTTCTTATGCCTACCGTATCTCGCTCTTTAATGTAAAGACTGGGAGATCAAAGTGCAAAGAATATCATTGTCAGCAAGCAAGCATACTTATCTTTCCAATTGAATTTTTGAATTTTCGTTCGATGACGACTTAGATGTGTACGCCTGGCAAACATGCCTGTTAGCCTGTAAACATTGGATAGCTAAACCGGAATCGGACATTTGCTAGATTAACAGGTGTGTACAGAACAATGGGTTCAGCATTGGAATGGGGCATAGGTCAATTCACCTTCATATAATGAGCCAACTTTTACCTTACTGGCTACTTCACTGCCAAGAACCATTGCATGAAACATTACTTTTATTTTGACTGGATGGTACCTCCAAGATATATAGGCTCCGTACGATATATAAAATTCTGATGTTTCTTCGGTGATATTGTCTACACTATGTTTTCCAAATTGGTCTAGAGATATAAACTTGTCTTAGCGTAAGGCTGTGGTGATATATATTCTCACAAAAGTGTTAAGACTTTGTCATATCCTGATAGTTTTTGTGTTCTATCCTCATGCATGAATTGTGCGCGATTTACAGCGGCCGTTTATCACAACCTCCCGTACCTTCACAGTCTTCCTTGCAAAATAAGTGGACCTTTCTCTTTCAAATCCTCATACTCCCGTAATTCACCCTTTGTTACTAACAAATTACATCGTAAATTTATTACAATATCAACATTGTCTTGTACTTCATATACTCTCGGATTTTAATTATTGCCTATTCCCTAAAGAAGTGGTTATATTTAAGTTTGCTTTATTTTTGCCATATACACGAATAAAAAACATAGGTAATGCTTAATTCGTCTCAGAATAGTTTTAAATATACAAAGTAAGGTTTTTATGAACAATATACTTTATGTTTTTCTAAAATTGTATAACCGAGCAATGTCAAGATATAAACGTTTTGAATTATATTCAAAAAAAGAAATAAGACTATTTATTATAAATATGTTAACTATCTAACTCATTCTAATTGCGAGAGTTAATTTTTCCGTATAGACCACAATTCTCTATATGTTGGTAGATAATTAAGTTAGATAGAATATGTAGCAAAATATAATACGAACGTAAATAAAATCTAACAAGTCCATAAATACGCTTTCTTTCAAAAATTAGTAGAAAAAAGAAGAGACAAGGAATGTAGCAAACGTATGGATGTTTGTAAATCTCACAATAACCAATACAAATTACACAACAATAAACTATTTGGTCCCACCAAATTTCCGTAGTAAACCATGACCTGATTCACTTTTATGTGCACTATATTGCATCGTTGTACTCTTGTACTGTGAACCATTAATGCAACATCCAAGGTGAGAAAACAGATTTCTAGATAATGGAAACAAAAGTGACATCTTACATTGCAGATTGTCACGCAAACTCAATGTTTTCTTGGTCGTTTCAAGTGGCCGATTTGACACTGAAACAACTAAAATACAATGACAAATCACCAAGCTCCAAACCATTATACGGTGACATTGTTACTAATAATATATATTTATACAAGAAGTGAGTTAAACATCAAAGAATGAGTAACAGAATCACTATATCAGCTATACAACAATTACACGCCTGCTGTTAAGTAAATCCATAAATGCCAGTATTCGCTCGTATCTCGGAAGATGAACCTGTTGCTGTATTCTGATAACTGTGAGTGCTTGATTGTATGATTGTTGCCTCAGAATAACTCCGTAATATGCTCAAAGAGAGAAATTATTGTGATAGCCAGATGATGTACACATATTCAGAAACAGAATTGATACGGAAAAACCCGGTAGAGAACAAAGGCGATCACAACGGCCATCAGGATTGCACAATGGTTGTCATGGCCAGCAGCCTTACTGCCTCCTATCCGATCCATCAGGCTGTGTTGCTGTACTCGCACTTTCCACTCCTCCTAAGCTCTCATTCCCACCCCTCTTAATTGTTTGCTGTCTCCCACATATTTTTCGCAGACCCTACCATTAACTAGACAGGCATTTTAAGAAACATTACGATATTATCAACCTGAAGTTCAGCTAATTGAATTGTGGGAGACGGATGTATGTATGATGTATGTATGCAGAAGCCTGCTGGTTCACTATTACAGGCTATCAGTTACATATTCGGATCACCATCTTAACAGAGCGACTGGTGAACAGTTTCGTCCAGAAAAGATATTAATCAAACCACACATAGATCACAGCCCAGACTAGACCAACTATACAATACAACTGATACAAGGTATGTATATTTCAGGACAAGAAAAATAACCAAAAATTATTGTATTGACACAGAGTTACGTAATAACTACAGATTGGCAATGCTTAAACGATGAGGAGTAATTTCATTGGTTATTGTCAATAATTTTCCATTAATACATTCTGAATACATGAAGACATTGCCTGTGCGTACCTTTGTTAGAAGTCAACTTACTGTGGTCATTATCAATACATATTTGAGGAGATGAATGACAAAACTCAGGAGCATAAGATCTCTTTAGGTTAGGTCCACAGAACTCTTGTATATTGCATTTTTTTTTGGAACATTCAGCAGCAGCCTTCTGAGACGGAAAGGAACGGCGTGTTAGGCGGTAATTAAGGCGACCGATGTGGGTTAATGCTGGCCTCATGGGAATTCCATGTTCTGTGTCTTGAATCAACTAAAGACTACGAAGCTTACCGAACCTAACTAAGATAGAACTATCAGATAGGTATGCAAGTGTGTACACCTAGAATACATGTTATACTCATGAAAGTACACGGTTGCGGAGTTACATTTCATGAAAGTTGTATAGATAGGTTAATGTAATAAACACAAGCACCAACAAAGCACCATCCATGCTAACCTCAAAGTGATCATCATGTTATCGAGATCGACATCTCCCCCCCGTTTTTTACCCTAAAAAAAAAAACTATGGGATGAAAACAAACAAAAACAACAGTCATTAGGTATCATTCAACATCAAAACCTGACTTTTTTCCATGCAAGTGATTTCAATCACAAATTAATAAATGCAAACTAAAGTAAAAACAAAAAAGTATGAATTCAATGCTTATTTGGCAAATCACTTTGGTTGGTCTTGTTAATTAAAATGGATCTTCTAATGACTTTCTGCGTATACCAATTAACAATATGATGTTACATAACTTAGTTTGCTTACGACCTCCTTTTCCATCAAAGATTGGAGTTTTTTTTCAAACCGCTTTGTAAACTAACTTTTGGCTGCTTCCTCACAGCCTATGTTATGTTGGGTTATCAGTAAATGATAACAATATTATTTTGCCATATATTGTTTGGAATATCAGAAAGAAGTGTGACAGAAGATTTGTCAATACAAATCGAGTGAACCAGCAACAGCTAACAGTCAGCTTATCGCCAAGTGAAGTAACTATTGTTATTGAACGCAATTTGAATTTAACTTACATCGTATTTTAAATCTATCAAAACCATAAGTATCAAAATAATTTAGAGATAAAGCTAATATTTAGCACAAAAAAAGAAAATATAAAAGACCAAATCACAAGAAGAAATATTACCTGTTCCTAAGCTGAACCAAGCCTCAGCACATATATGAATGTACATTGCCTAAGCTCCCTTTGCATTAATCAAGTTGAATAGACCAGTTCTTCCCGCGAAAGGCTAGTTCCATGGCTGTGCAGAAACTCAAAATGACATATTCAACAAACTTTTTCACTATACTAATTTCCCTTTCATCATTCATTGTGTCACATCAACCCATGGATTGATCATATGTACAGAACCTTTGTTTCAGCACATGTCCTCGTGCACAACTTTCAGATGATCTGTTTTCAGATTCTGACAATAACAGTGATTCTGCAACTACTCAAATCTTTGAAATTCTTGACCAATCACATTCTGAATCTCTGCTCAGGATGTGAACTGTCTCAATTCTGCTTCTCATTTGACTGAAGTTCACTAACAGTTTCATGGACTCATTTTTTCTTCTGATTATGGGAATTGAAAAACAGAGAAATTGTGCTTCGATGAAATAAAACTCAGATAAAAACTTCTTCAACTAACAAATTGAAGATTACCCCTTTCTTTTCATGACTTCATACAAATAAAATCCAATCTTCACACTAGTAAAACAGAGACCATCTCATTTGAGAACTCTCCACTACTTCAGTCTTCTAAAAAGAAGAAAAATTGAGCAAAATGAGGATAATAATAATAATATACACTTCTTACATCTGTGACAGTAATTTGATACTGTAATCTCATCAAAATTTGTGACAGATGCTCTGTTTTGCGAAAGATCAATAAACCATGATTGTGTTCCTCTCTCTACGAGACTATGTTTACTTTATTACTTACAGCTTCAATTATTATATGGAGAAAAAAATTTTTCAAGAAAAATTGGGGTTTTTAGTGAAAAAAGAAATAAATAGGATACAAGTAGAAAGTATTGAAAATACTCTAAAATGATACAATAATTGTTGACAAATAATATACAAGATGTGAACATAAGGGGTTATTCTTCTATCTTACATGAAAAGAAACCTTATTTGCCGAACAAATTAGAAGGGGTAATAAAAAAAAAGCTGAATATTTAAATTAGCAAACTAGCAATTATGAGAACTTTTGTGGATCTTTGTGAGTTGTTATGAAATAAGTGTGCCATTCATATGGCTATTTATTTATGGTTGATGACTCCCCACAAAAATTTTAGGTTTACATGAATCATGTTTAATAATACTGATAAAAAGACTTGGGACCTCCATGTGAGAAAGTCTATGTTATTAGCGGCTGACAATAGTGTTTGTGTCCACAACTTGTGTATGACATACAGTATGATTGTAGTCACTAGTCTGTAGTATTCCAATAAGATATAAATATCTCGATAAACAGCTCTTGAGAGTTGGAATCAATCTTTAATCAATGCTTTTACAATCATAACATCAAAATACTTCACAATCATACGATAAATTAAGTTAATTACTATTATTTTATAAGTGGATAGAAAAATTACACATCAGATATTATGAAACTCAATTAGGAAATAGTGATAAGTTATTCAGGAGAGATTATAACTTTTAGATTGGTGAAAGTGTAGGATTGAAGTCAGATGAGCGATCGTTATATCCTTGGCTCATCAAG
>SNQN01006975.1:5000-20804 GCA_008642245.1 Bassia scoparia
TCGGCTGGCCCGAGCCGATGGCGGAACCGGTTTTTGATCGTTCCACATCCGACCGCGCAGCGCCGCCCCCATCCGCTTCTCTCCGAAAAATTCAAGCACTCTTTGATTCCTTTTCAAAGCCTTTCATCTTTCCGTCGCCAGTACTTGTTCCTATCGGTCTCTCGCAATATTTAGCCTTGACGGAATTTACCGCCGCTTGGGCTGCATTCCCAACAACCACTCGGCGACAGCGCCTCGTGGTGCGAATAGGGTCAGGGACACTGACGGGGACTTTCTCCAGACAAATTCGGACAAGCGAAGCGCCCGATTTTAAGCTGGTTTTTCCTGGTTTGCTCGCCGTTACTAGGGAATCCTTTTAGTTTCTTTTCTCTCGGCTTATTGATATGCTTAACTTAGCGGGTACCCCCTTGACTCTGGGTCGCAACGGTTTGTTTCCAATTGGGAACAACTAGGGTCCTACGAGCCCACAATTGTCATGTACTGCACGAACAAGATTGCATTCGAGGCAAGGCCTGGTCTACCACCAATTTGGAAGCAGTGCATAACTGAGGCTCCTTTTTTAGGCCAACGCAGCCGGTGAGGCAAGGGAAGCATCCTCCTCCCCTTCCACACGAGGTGGGTTGGGGAGATCGCGATGCGTGACGCCCTGAAATGTACCGCTTGACCAGAAGGTTTCCGGCGCAATTGCGTTAAAGACTCGATGGTTACGGATTCTGCAATCACACAAGTATCCATTTCGCTACGTTTTCATCGATGCGAGAGCCGAGATATCCGTTGCTGAGATGTCGTTTTAGTATTAAACTGAGACAACGCTGCCATCCTCATGTTCCTTGCGCCTCGAAGTGTCGGGGTTTCGTTATTGTGCCCTGAGGGACACACAAAGGCATGCCCCCAAGCCATGGGGGAAGGGGCGGCTCAGATTCCTTCTAAGAAGGTAGCTGTGAAGGACACCTCTTCATAGATAGTTCGCAACTGAGTCTTCGTTCTTTAATGAATTAACAAGACACAGTCGCTCACCAACTAATAACGGCCATGCACCACACCCATAGAATCAGAAAGAGCTCTCAGTCTGTCAATCCTTACTAGTCTGGACCTGGTAAGTTTCCCCATGTTGAGTCAAATTAAGCCGCAGGCTCCTCCTGGATGTGCACTTCCGTCAATTCCTTTAAGATTTAGCTTGCGACCATACCCCACGGAACCAAAAACTTTGATTTCTCATAAGGTGCGCGGGTCCTAAAAGTCATCCGCCGATCCTGGTCACATCGTTTATGGTTGAGACTGAATGGTATCTATGTTCTTCGAGCCCCAACTTTCGTTCTTGATTAATGAAAACATCTTGGCAAATTCTTTCGCAGTTGTTCGTCTTTCATAATCTCAAGAATTTCACTCTGACATGAATATACGAATGCCCGACTGTCCCTGTTAATCATTACTCCGATGCGAAGGCCCAACATAATAGAACCGGAATCCTATGATGTATCCCATGCTAATGTATAACAGAGCGTAGGCTTGCTTTGGCACTCTAATTTCTTCAAAGTAACATGGTTGGAGGCACAACCCGCAGTTAAGGACAGGACAGCATCGCCGGCGAAAGAGGCAAGACGACGGTGCACACACCGTAGGCGGACTGGTCGTACCACCCAAGGTACAACTACGAGCTTTTAATTTAACAACTTAAATATACGCATTGGTGTTGGAATTACCGGCGTGCTGCACCAGACTTGCCCTCCAATGGGATCCTCGTTAGGATTTAGATTGTACTCATTCAATTACCAGACTCTATGAGCCCGGTATTGTTATTTTACTGTGTCACTACCTCCTGTTGTCAGGATGGGTAATTTGCCGCCGTTGCCTTCCTTGGATGTGGTAGTCGTTTCTCACGGCTCCCTCTCCGGAATCGACCGTAATTCTCTCCACATTCCTCTAGGACGCTTCTCTATGGGAAAGGACGTCTTACTAACGACGGCAAAGGAATCGGGAAGTCTAGGCAACACACTCTATCACAGGCGACCACACATTGCACCATACTTACATGATGTAAGTGCACACGCGGACAGCGCCGTCTGGAGAGTAGCAGGCCATAGTACTTGCAAAAATCGAGTTCCTTCGGAGTAGCCTTTGCTTTTCCGGCAGGGTCGGACCAAATTGTAAGCACTCTTTTACAAGAGCATGAATCCGCCACAACAAGACTGAATGCAAAGCAGAATGACTGTACCTATTTATAGGCAATTACAAGTAGACTACATCCCCAATGACATAGGCAAAATATTACCCGGTCGCTTAACCCTTAGCTAGACCGCCAACTAACTAAGTAACTGCCCATATCTAGTAACCGCCATCTCTAGAAGTTTCGTTTCAGCCCATGATCTCGCAGTATCTCAGTGAGAGTTGTGGGCTGGTGTGTTACATAACACGCACAGTCTACTCTTACGCTTTCTCCTAATCAGCACTGCTGGGGATGTCACCGAAGTAGTAGGGAGTGTGGGTGGTTCCATAGTACCCAATCCTGACCATCATGCTCAATAAAAGTCTTTTATAGCGAGGGCATTGGGGAGTTTGTGGGAAGTTACATAAACCCACAACGCCACCTTAACTCACATTCAGGGGTAATAGGGATTGTGGGAAGTTCATAACACCACAATTCTCCTGTCCACGTTTAAGGAGTAGTGGGGAGAGTGGGGTGGTTTTCATAACGCACACTACTCCACTGACGTTGTCGGCTCCATTAAACAGAGAGTGGGGAGGTAAGGTAATTTTTAAACTACCACGTACTCATACCATGTCAAGTAACCACTCAGTGGTTAATTGCCAAGGTAATTCCAACCAATGATCTCCACTACCTTTTGGTTTCATGGTAAACCAATTGGAAGTTACTTGGGTGACACACCCCCATGATCCCAGTCATGAAGTGGTTTTCCTCGAATAACCGCACCCGTCCTTTTGAGTTCATATGCACAACCCTGCGTGACATCGAGTTAAGGCCACCCAGCTAGCCCATGTGGATTAACTACCGCTCTACGGTAGTTCCATCCGCACTCCATATGACTAGGAAGTCACAACAACCATCGTTGGTGTCCGTAGTGCCATCACAATAAGCCACATAGCCAGCAACCTAGCCAACCACGAAGCTACCAACACCATTGAGCCCTAGCACTCGTGGCCTCGAGCCATGGGCTCGCAACAACATGTAGGGCAAGTGAGACACCTACTCGTGCCAATAACGATGCCCACCATCCATCCCATCGAGTCCCACTCATCGGCAAGGATTGCAATAGTGGGCTTTACACCGACGTAGCCTGACATCAATGCAACTGGTCCTAGTTCCGACAATCCTAGCCAGGCCTAAAGCACGAGCACCATCTATATGGTATGGCCTAGGGGCGTTGCCCACGGTCCCTGCCCATGGCCAAGGGAGGGACCTCCCCTAAAGACGTCTAAATTAAATGAATGTTCTCACCTATGAGACACCCATCCCTCGGAGTTAATTCAACCTTTATAGGTTTCTGGATTGCTAATAACTTGAAACGAATGACCCTTTTTCTACTCCAATACTTAGGCCAACATACAAGGACCTTGACAACTTAGAATGCCTTTATGTCCCGCTTAGTTTGGATATTAGTATCTGCCCTCGCACCTGTGACATGCCGAGCACCTCAATGCACTAAGCAGTTGCTTTCCACACTCAATAGTGCTATCGGAATAGCTCACCAAAGGGCCATTCCTATATACACTTGGGCACATACAAATTCAAAAGAGGAATCACTATGTGCTACATCGGCTAAGCCTATTTTTCGACATTGTAGTGCTTTAGCATGGGAAGCTCCCTCCCATCTCAGCACACTAATGTAATTTTACCCGTACGAAGGGTTATCGCGCCAATGGGTCTCTTTGGATCGTGTCAAGAAGGATTGTACACTTCGTGCTCGGAGTATGTACTTCCGTTAGACATTACACAATACACCTTTGCCTCTTGTAGGCAATCTGTCCCTTGTTTGTGCCGAGACATGCTAGTGCCTTCACAAAAGCCGGTAACAGAAGGCCACTATCCTACCATCGAAAGTTATAGGGAAGAAATTTGAATGATGCGTCGCCGGCAAGGACATGTCGTGCGATCCGTCGAGTTATCATGAATCATCAGAGCAACGGCAAGCCCGCGTTGACTTTTATCTAATAAATGCATCCCTTCAGAAGTCGGGTTGTTGCACGTATTAGCTCTAGAATTACTACGGTTATCGATAGCAGGTACCATCAAAACAAACTATAACTGATTTAATGAGCCATTCGCAGTTTCACAGTCTGAAATTAGTTCATACTTACACATGCATGGCTTAACTTTGACAAGCAATATGAACTACTGAGGATCAACCACGGTAATTCTCGATGACATCGGACACCATGACCTTCAACTAGGAAGGTCCAACTCTAGTAGTCGCTCGATTGTCGTCGTGCTTAGCGTAAAACGTATATGGGTAGTGCAACGCTTTCACATCCACTCCCCTCAACATTCGCATCCTACGAACAACCAAGAACCATTACCCTTTCTGAAGTGGCATAAACACACTTTCAGTGGATAACGGAATTGATTTCTTAGTCACCCATACACCCTGTGAAGATGCATCAAGTTTTTCATTCAACCAATACCAATGCTTAACCAAAAGGGCTCACCCATTTAGCGTCCGACATCTCCCTCAATCACCCTTACGTGGACAATTGGAAGGACTATAACCAATCTACATCTTTTAACCAATACCTRTGCTCACACAAAAGGATTCGTTGAGGTGTCATCCGACATTTGCCCGATTAGACTCTACGTCTTTCAACTAATACCCATGCTTACCCAAAAGGGCTCGCCGAGTATCGTCGTTCGACAAACCCTCCAGCACCCTTACAAGTTTACTTGCAGGCTGACTCTAATCTGGCTACATCTTTCAACCAATGCCTCTGCTTACCAAAAAGGGCTCACCGCACCAAGTACCGCCGTCCGACATTCGCCCGATTAACTCAACAAAATATATGTCTTTCAACTAATACCCATGCTCACCCAAATGGGCTCGCCGAGTACCGCCGTCCGACATACGGCCGATTAACAACCCTTCCGAGGATTATTAAGCTATCTCCCACGAGGCTTCATCTTTAAACCAATACCCGTAGTCACCTAATACGGTTAATCAAGTATCGCCGTCCGACATTTACCTCATACAAGTCTCCGACTTTAAACCAACACCCGTGCTTACACAAAAGGGCTCGCAATTATCGCCGTCCGTCAATCGCCCTCAATCTCCCTTCCGGGAAGCTCTGGCCTACTAGACAATGACAAGGCTACCTTTCAATCAATACCCGCGCTCACCCGATTGWGTTCGTCGTGTACCGTTGGTCTACAATTTACCAATTCGAGTCAYCGTCTTTCAAAGAGTACCCATGCTCACCCAAAAGGGTTGCTRGAGTCCCACTGTCCGACGACCTCCCTAAATCGTCCTTTCGGGGATCTACGGGCTCACACCGACAAYGATACGTCTTCCAACCAATACCCGCACTAACCCTATAAGGATTACTAAGTACCGCCGTCCGATATTTTCCCCACCGTTTCTCCGTCTTTCAACGAGTACCCGTTCACCTGGTTGAGCGAGTTCTGTTGTCGAACGTTAACCGTCAATCCCCTCTCGAGGACATCGGGCTAGCATGAATCCCAGGAGGAACGGGATTAACAAGCTCGTTATTCCCTCCCCGCCCATACGTGGCACGGATCATCGGGAAGTAAGACCTGCTCGTCCATACGTGGTGTAGATCATCAGGCTTGGATAGGATCGGGCGTGGGCAGCCCAAGACACARTGCGGGGAAAATCGAAAATTATCCGATGACACCTGCTAACCGGAAGTCCRACTACCCGTCATCCATGTCTTGGGCATGTTAAGGGTGAGTGTGCCTATCCTCACACACACCACTGTCCTCCTTAGGTCTAGAGGCTGCCGATGGGGTAGTGCTGCTGAGCACTACCACCTCCTCTATAAAGAGGTTAAATTAAAGGAATGTTTCTTCTCCTAGTAGACACCCAAATTGAAGTTAAGGCATACAAAATTTGGATTGTTGAAGTTTGTATTAAATCCGAAAAAATCACGGGAGCACACTTTTGACATTGTTTTCCGAAATTCATCCTGAGGGTCCCGTTTTTCCCGTAAAAGTGCCTCGAAACACGTTTAATTTTTGAAGTTTGGATAAAAAAATCCGAAAAAATAAAGAAATTAAATTAGAAAAAATCACCGGAGCACACTTTTCACATGATTTTTCCTAATTTCATCACTGGGGTCCTGTTTCTCCCGTAAAAATGCCTCGAATGTCGTGAATTTTTGAAGTTTAAAAAAATCCGAAAAAATTCTCATGAAATCCGAAAAAAACACGGGAGCACACTTTTGACTTTATTTTTCGAATTTCATTCGGGGGTCCCTAGTGCCTTCACAAAAGCCGGTAACAGAAGGCCACTATCCTACCATCGAAAGTTGATTAGGCGCAGAAATTTGAATGATGCGTCGGCCGGCAGTACAGGCCGTGCGATCCGTCGAGTATCATGAATCATACAGAGCACGGCAGAGCCCGCGTTGACCTTTATCTATATAAATGCATCCCTTCTAGAAGTCGTGGTTTGTTGCAACGTATTAGCTCAGAATTACTACGGTTATCTGAATTAGTAGGTACCATTCAAAACAAACTATAACTGATTTAATGAGGCCATTTCCATGTTCACAAGTCTAGATTAGTTCATATACACATGCATGGGCTTAATTTGGACCAAGATATGACTACTGAGAGGATCAACTCAGGTTTATTCCCGATGACATCGGCACGTCATGAGACCCTTCCACGATTAGGAAGGTCAACTCTCGTCGGCTCGGAGCTTCGTTCCGTGTGGCTTAGCGTAAAACGTCTATAATGGGTGGCAACAGCTTTACGATCTCACTCCCCTCTAGACCTTCCGCATCCTACGACACAAGCATTACGCTTTCTGAAGTGGCAGAAACCAAACACTTTCAGTGGATAACGGAATTGATTTTTGTTCCACCCATCACCCTGATGAAGATGCATCAAGTTTTTCATTCAACCAATACCAATGCTTAACCAAAAGGGCTCACCCATTTAGGCTCCATTAAACAGAGAGTGGGGGAGTATGGTAATTTTTATAACTACCCACTACTCATACCATGTCAAAGTAACCACYYAGTGGTTACTTGCCCAAGGTAACTTCCAACCCATGATCTCCACTACCTTTGGTCTTCATGGTAACCAATTGGAAGTTACTTGGCGTGACACAACCCATGATCCCAGTCATGAGTGGTTATTTCCTCGAATAACCGCYACCCGTCCTTGAGTCATATGCACAACCCTCRTGACATCGAATGTTAAGGCCAACCCAGCTAGCCCATGTGGATTAACTACCGCTCTACGGTAGTTCCATCCGCCACTCCATATGACTAGGAGTCACAACAACCATCGTTGGTGTGCCGTAGTGCCATCACAATAAGCCACATAGCCTAGCACCTWGCCAAGCCACGAAGCTTMCCAACACCTTGAGCCTAGCACCTCGTGCCTCGAGCCATGGTGCTCGCAAACAACATGTAGGGCAAGTGAGACACCTACTCGTGCCAATTCACATGCCCACCATCCTATCCCATCGAGTCCCACTCATCGGACAAGGATTCAATAGCTCGGGCTTTACACCCGACGTAGCTGACATCATGGCAACTGGTCCACTAGTTYYGACAATCCCTAGCCAGCCCTAAGCACGAGCACCCATCTATATGGTCCATGGCCTAGGGGCCTTGCCCACGGTCCCTGCCCATGGCCAAGGGAGGGACCTTCCCCCTAAAGAGTCTAAATTAAATGAATGTTTCTCACCCTATGAGACACCCATCTCGGAGTTAATTCATACCCTTTATACGGTTGTCTGGATTGCTAATAACTTGAAACCAATGACCCTTTTCTACTCCAAATACTTAGGCCAACATACAAGGGACCTTAGACCATACTTAGAATCCTTTATGTCCCGCTTAGTTTGGATATAGTATCGCCTCGCACCCTGTGACATGCCTAGCACCTCAATGGCACTAGCGTTGCTTCCACACATCACATAGTGCTATCGGGACATAGCCTCACCAAAGGGCCATTCCTATATACACTTGGGCACATACAAATTCAAAGAGGACACTATGTGCCTACACGGCTAAGCCCTATTATTTCGACATTGTAGTGCTTAGGCATGGGAAGCTCCCCTCCCCATCCTTCGAGCACAACTAATGTATTTTACCCGTACGAGGGTTATCGCGCCATCGTCTCCTTTGGATCGTGTCAAGACAYTGTACACTCGTGCTCGAGTAGTACTTCCGTTAGACATTACACAATACACCTTTGCCTCTTCGCTAGGCCAATCCTCGTCCCTTGGTTTGTGCCGAGACATGGCTATTTACCTTGGGGTTGTATTTCTAAATTTTGGAAATAAGATTTGCTTAACAGCATAGTTGAGTCTTGATTCCATGCATATAGTACCAAACTGACGCTAACCAGGACTACAGCTAAGTCCGATAATCAAGAACTGTTTGCATTAAGCATGTGAGTACAACATAATTTTAGAAATCTTGAATAAAAAAGTTGATAACCACGCTTATTAAGCAAAGAAAAACCAATAATGTAACTGCCCCCCCTTAAGCTGCATGATAGCACTGTTCTTGATAAGCTTTGTGCCATAATCGAAAATTTCTTAAAATTAATCCTGTACTGTACTCCTGCACATATGGCAATATGCTGAATATGCATCCTTGCAGCGAATTAAATACTCAATTCAGAAAATATGTAAGTGGGAGTGCATCAATCTCGTAATTAAGCACACAATGCTCAAGCAACTTGGTATGCATATTTTGTGTCAGTTGGATATACAAAACCGCCCACATTACAGTGATTACTCGAACTAACCAGGGCCTAGGTACGCTGCACACTTCTTTGATTGAACAGTAACAACAGATTGATCGAAAAGTACAACGGCAAGGCAGCATAAAGTTGAAGATAATTTGTTCTTATATTTATCAATTCATATATATTTGAAGATACATTTAAGCTCAATGAATATATCCAGCGTTTACAATGATAAACATATGAAATTAACAGATTAAGGTAACTTACAGCCAGAGGACTTAAATCAAAGAATTGCTGTGCCCTGATTGGATTTAGGCATCCCTCCTCTGGCGCTATCACTGCTTCTCTCTCAGCCTAGATTCGCCACTGCCACGTGCGGCGGACCCCCAGGGTTTACCCCCATTAATCAACCTCATCCAGTAGGAGCAAACTCTCCAGTGTACGGCTCCATTTTGCCATTGCGGTTTTTATGGTTGTAGGCGGCACACGTTTAAAAACTTAATCAACCTTGACTGGAATTCCGTATGAGGGACTAACACATCACCTTCCCCAAACTAAATTAGAACATCCCTTTGTCTGGGTGAATCCACTGCGGTACCCCGTATTTTCAGTCGCTGCAACGGAACACCTCCTCAAGTTGCTAAGGAAACAATTTCATCCATACCTATTTGGCATCTACACCACCATCGTCGCTCATTCATAGCCCAAAATTGGTATCTTCCCCTCCTTTGGGTGAGTTACTAGCACAAGCAGTCGATATAATTAGATAAGGTCAGGTTCGCACTTTGCGTCCAGGCGCGACGACACTCAGATCACATTAAACACCTGCATCGCTCAAATCGAGGACCACGACGTGTAGCCAAGTAACCTTACGGAACGGTGGTTGATCGATAAAACCGCCCACATTACCGCGGGGAGCGGGGGAGGTAAACTTTTAATTAGACAGGATCAGAAGGGCCAAATGTTCTTCAGAACATCACCAGAGACCTCCACGTCTTACTGCCGTAGCGAGAACACACTTGCTATGCTTTTCGGCAGCACGATGCATCATTTCACCCTCACACCTTTAATCATTTCGACATGTCGACCCAAACCCGAACTGGAAAAACCATTTCGAAAAGGCTTGTGTAGGCTCGAAGTTATGAAGGACGAAATGCTTTTCTATAGCAGGGCTTCCACAACACCTGGAGGTTCTCGACCTCCGGCACGTAATCAAACAACACCAATCCTATTGACACAACCATTAATACCTGAGAAATTTTTGTTACCAGCAGGATGAATAATAGGGGACATAGAAGGGTTTCGGTTTTCGTAGAGAGTTCTTTGGTCATCTGATGTATGCTGAAATTCTCCATTAAAGCGTTTGATCCCGTTTGTGAAAATCTCCTTTGCAGGACATTTACCCTTTCGCCGGAATCGGGTACGACGAAGGTTGAATTCAATGAATTTGGAATTGGTGTAAGAGAGATACCATTAATCTACAACACACCTTGAAACGTAGCAGGAATTTTAAGGTAAATTTACCAGTATGTGAAATAACAATCATTCTGGGATATTCACCACCATATTTAATTTTTACCCTTTAATTTTGATAATTATTACTAGATACTGAATAGCTAGTGATCACCAATATATTAGTTTTGTTTAATAATTAAAGTTTTATTAATAACGGGCCGGGATTTGTTATCTACTTATCTTAAGTATAGAATTTTAGTTATCACATGCTTTTCGCGGCGTTTTTGTCTTTTAATACATTATTACCAATACTTTTTTTTCTTTTTCTTTAAAAAAAATTCTACCCCAGAAATTGTCAAATAATTTTAAAAATCACCCCCAAATCATCACTTTTGTTAGAATTAACAAAAAAGGTTAGCAAATCTCCGTTAAATTTTTACGAAAAAAAGTTATTGAGGGGGGTAAAATTAATTAAATTGTTTAACAAAATTTGCAAACTATATGACTTTTGAGGGTAATCGGACAAAATTTCAAGACCTTATATTTACAACAATTGCAATTTTCTATATTTTTATTTATTTATTTATTTATTATATTATTCAGTTTTAAAGATATAGGAAGTTACAACATATGGTAGAAATTAGATCCGGAAGTATATTATTTGAATTGACAAAACACTATCAACAAAACACATCGCTACCCCTAAATCCCTAATTAAAAAAAAAAAAACTAATCATTTGTTCTTCTGCTGACTACCATTATGCGATTGCAAGGATTGTGGTGTCCAGTCGTATGCTAGATAGATGTTCCAATGCTTTCAGCATTGTCTATGCAATTCTTCAAGTAGCTTGCAGAACTTCGCGCTGAACGTATTGTAGGCGAAAATGTATCAAAATGGGTAAACCAATAATTATCCAAGTGCACCAAACATTCATTATTATATACTGCATTTAGAAGCTATACTCTATTATTGTACTCCGTAAGAGAACAAACAAGTCGTATGCAGAGGCACGTTTTATGGGTTGTCCTGGCCTGATCGACCAAAAACAACCACAAATTAATCTAAGTTGTTCATCGCCTAAACGATTTAGTTGATGTTGAGCCTTAGTAACATATTACGAGTTATGATTATTTATGATATTACTCTTAACTCTATCAAAGATGAATAGTCGTTTGAATTTGATTTTCCATATGGAATCAAATAACATAAATTATAGAGAATTCATATAGGGCAATATAGCAGTTGTTACAACTTAAGTTCAAACTCAAAAACTTAAAGTAAACTTGTTCAAGAAAGCCACTTTCGGTTCATAATTAATCAAGAATTTTCCCCTCACAAACTTGGATGTCAATATGGAATAAATAATAATATAAATAATAAATAATAACCAACTAATTATTAAGGCATATTTTGTCAGGAAACCACCTTATGTAAGATGGTTTTTTGTCACAAAACCACCTTTTTGTAAGCAACTAGATATACCCGTGCGATGACACGGGGTTTTTTTTTTCTGCACTAAACTGATGAATAATACGAGGTTCATAGAAATTGTATTCATTCTAAATAATTTCAAAGATATAAAAGATAAAATTGTTAACTTACTATTATAATCCTACCAAACCAATTTGGAAATTAATATGAAGAGAATTAGTTTGTCAATTTTGTAATGATGTTTGAGATGTAAAAATAACATTCTAAAATATGTAAATGTTTGTTGACATTACATTTTTGAGGTTTGGATCCATATAGGAGTGAACTCTATAGATATTCAATAATTCAAGCCGCCTTTCAAAATCCATCAACATTTAAAAACTTAATTTTAAAAGATCATCTACAAAATGCTAGACGGGAGAAGTAGTTTGTGGGGATTGCTTATAGTAATACTACTTATATAGATTGTAGGGGTAGAAGCGGAAGGGCATCACTTACTCCCCAACTCATCATCTAACGTTGTCTAACTTTACTTCATAACGTGGAATGTCATATAGTTTCCCTCAAATCATTGCCCCAGATCCCACCCCAAAAGCCCAGTAATCAAATCATACCCACAATCTTTTCACAACCAATTGATTAACCCACCAAAGTTCATTAATCAAATTTATCAATCCCCTGTTCCTTACATGCCTCTCTTCATTTTTCTGCCTTCCTTACTTTCCAAAAAATCAATCAAGTTTTCTTTGCTTTCGTACTTCGAAAAAAAAAGATTAATCGATTTTTTCTTTTTTTTTTTTTAAAAAAAATCTTGGCGTTACTCAATATTATGTGTTTTTCTACCGTTTAATGTTCTTCAATTTATTCAATATCGTGTTTGTTAGATTCAATTGATCTGGTGAATCTATCTTGTAGAACTTTTAATCAAGTTAGTCGTTCTTTAAATTCAACTTTTTTGGTTTGATGTTGTTTTTGGATATTATTTTTTAGTCATTTCTTTCTTGTTGTATTTCATTCGGATATTTTTTCTTACATTTTCTTTGCTGATTTTTGTCCCTTATTGGTTATTTTCTTGTATTTTGAGGTAATCATAGTTAATTGATTTTCAGGTTTTGATTTTTCGATATTTCTTTGCCATAGATGAGAAGTTATGATCGTTGATCCTAAAAAGTATGCAGATGATGAAAAAAAATTCTTTCTTAAGTTGCATTATCTATCCGTTGACTGTTTTGGGTTGTTGTTGTTCCTTGTTTATGATTTTTGTAAATGACGATGATATTAGTCTATAATTGTTACTACTTTTTTTTATAAGAAATATTAATAAAGATTACTGATTTCGTTGTAGGTGTCATGACATAGCTAGTAGCATGGAAGTTTTGTAAGTACATATAGGAGAATGTCGATACATTACCAAAAATAGATTAGATTGAAATGTAATTGGATAATATAAGTATTCTATTTATTTACTGTTAATGTTCTAGAAGATAATAAAGCGTTACCTAGTGTTAGGTAGAAGTTTTTAGGGGAAATTAATAGGGATGGTCAGGAGGGAAAATACTCTCAGCTGGGGATTGCTTTTAGTATATTAGATATAGATTTGTCAAAATCACCTTTTGTAGCAAAATTGTTGTTGACCACCACCTGTGGCCGGTTATCCGGCGTTTGACTTCATTTTTTTTTAATTTTCTTTTGCCGCCTCCCACAACCACCCCCCCCCTCCAGTTCCGCCGCTCGCTTACCACCCCCGTACCTCCACCCCTCAGCCACCCTCGCCTCGAACCCCAACCCGTTGAACGCCAACCCTTCGACCAGAACCCCACTCCACCTCACGAACCTCCACTTCACCCTCGCGAAACTCCGCAAAACCACCACCACGAATTCAATCTGGCACCCCTATGAACACCGACGAGCAACCCATCAGTCGCGACTCACTTTCATCCACTCGTTAATTTCCCCCAATTGATTTAGGTTTTACTGATTTGGAGGAATTTGATTTTCAAATTTTGGGGTTTTCGATTCATGGAGGTTTGGGTGGTGCGCGGCTTCGTGTTTTCGTTGAGGGGGAGGTGCGAATTGGGTTGTGAGGGAGTGTGTGAGGGAGGAGGGAGGTAGGTGGGGGTTGGCTGCGAGTGGTCCATTTTGGGCTAGTGGGGTGGAGTTGTGGTTGCGGGTTTGTGATTGGTAAAAAAAGGTGAGGTGGTTCCAGCTAGGGTGGGTCTGATGGTGGTGGAGGGTAGGGCGGTGGGAGGCGACAGATCTTGGGACCGGGGTGGGTGGTTGTGGGAGTTATTGTTGAAAAACCAGTGAAGACTCATTTTGCCATGTTTCAGAATCGGACGTCCTTTTTCACCACATATTTGACCTTTTAGAATAATTTTTACTAAAATTATTCTATAAGCTTTATATATGATGATGATGTGTTATTCGGAATAGGTTACGACCGCCAGATATTCTCTTTGAGTGTCTCCCACACGAACGTTTCGACAATTTCTCGCTTACAAGCAACTTTGGCTTTACCTTCGAAATATGCCAGGTTTTCAACCCATTTTGCCTGACATCATTATATAGTATAGTGAACCAAGGTACAAAATTTTGGCGGGAGGATGTTTTGAAAATTTTCCAGAGACCTCATTTCAGTGGCTTGTATTACCACGTTTTTCGGCAGAATTATGACATCTTGATGGACCTTCTCGATTTGTCCTGAATTTCCGTTCAAAACTGCTAGTCTGTAAAAATTGGCTATGTCTGACGATTTGGGACGCCCAAATTCTAGCATACGTTGGCCTCTACCGAGGTGTTTCGAGCGGATAATTTCTTAGTTTTTCCTTGACGAGACACAAAGCTCCGCCGTATCGAACTCATTTGGACCAAATCTTTCTTGAACCTATCTGAGTATTACAATTGAGCATGGTGCAAATTTTGCAAATTTTCCGAAAATTGTTCGGAGATCTCATTTCGGTTGATCTATAATTCATCACACTTGCGGCAAAAACCATGATCTAGTTGTTCGCTCGATTTTGTTGAAAAATTTTGTCACACCTTCTAGGGTCGAATTGAGAAAGTTCTACTGCTAACAGTTATCGGACCCAATACATAAGCGCGCTAACTCTACCGACTGTTTCGACTTTCCGATTTCCTTTGACAGACGACTTTAAATCCGTTCGTATGGACTTAATTTGACCCCAAGATTCATTCTGACCATTATTATAACCATAATGAACCCATGCTACATATTTGTTGGAATTTTCTGGAATTAGTGTCGGAGACTCATTAAGTGCTGTATCCACGCATTCTCGGCCAAAAAAACCATGTCTTGGTGACCCGGTTCATTTTGTCTAAACTTCTGTCCCCTTCTGGCTGAGAAACGGATACTCCTCAATTTCGTACCCTAAATACTAAGCGTGCTACCTCCTAAAACGGTTTCACGTTTTTCTCGATTTTTCCTTTGACGTACCTCAAAAAGTCGCCGTCTTGGACTCATTTGGACACCAAATATTCTTGGACCAATTGTTTGTTACTAATATAACCAGCTTCCGATAATTTTTAGAAAAATTTTCCAAAACTTGTTCTTGGGTTCATATGACTTATAATGAATGTTAGAAACATTTGAGTTTGAAACGTGGAGATTGTCAAGGCTCGCAAGCCAAATTGCTCGTCAGAGCGACAAATCGACAAATATATCGTCGGAGTCACGAAACCTAAGAATTGGGTCGAATACTATTGGAATTAGCATCCCTCATGATAATAAGCTATGAGAGAAATTTCAGCAAAACGGAGACGCCGCTGAAACGTCCGAAAAACTCAGTCGTTTACGTTTGCGTTCAACCCCCGGATCGAACAAATAATTTTGGGCGGGGGACCCGGTAAGAGACCGACCCCAAATTTATTGTCCAAAAAGGGTGTGTGGGGAGGTTTCGTGGGGTCAAGGTGAGTGATACATGAGTCATCAATTTTCGCTCTATGGGCAAAAGAGAAACGAAAAAAACCATATGTTCCAAAGGATTAATAAAGCCTACAG
>SNQN01006975.1:25276-35590 GCA_008642245.1 Bassia scoparia
AGTGTGCTCCGGTGATTTTTTCGGATTTAATACGTATTTTTTCCGATTTTTTTATCCAAATTTAATAAATCCAAATTTAGTATGGCTTAACTCCAATTTGGGTGTCTACTACGAGAAGAAGAATTCATTTATTTGAACCACTTTATAAGGGAGGTGGTAGTGCTCAGCAGCACTACCCCATGGGCAGCCTTAGACCCAAGGAGGAGGGGGGTATGTGTGAGAATAGGCACACTCACTCCCAACATGCCCAAGACATGGATGACAGGTAGTCAGACTTCTGGTGAGTAGGTGCCAACGGAAAATTTTCGATTTTCCCCGTGCCGTGTCTTGGGTCGCCCACGCCCGATCCTATCCAAGCCCGATAATCCGCGCCACGTATGGGCGAGGAGGGATTACTTCACGATGATCCGTGCCACGTATGGGCGGGGAGGGAATATTGAGCTTGTTTATCCCGTTCCTCCTTTGCAGACAACTTAAATACGCGACGGGGTATTGTAATTGGCAGAGGGGCCTTGGTGCCACGATCCACTGAGATTCAGACCTATGTCGCTTCAATTCGTTCCTCCCCCCCCCCCCCCCCCAAACACACCCTAAAATCCACTATAAAATGGAAAACGAGGCTTGAATGAAACCTTGTATGTGCTTTTCTCTAATTATAGACAAAAACATGGTGCATAGTGCTCACACGAGGCAAGGCATAGTGAGGCAAAGCATAGTGCCCACTTGACGCAAGGCATAGTTCCCACACAAGGCACACAAGGCATAGTGCCCTCACGAGGCAAGGCATAGTGGCCACACAAAGCATAGTCCCCACACAAGGCACACAAGGCATAGTGATGCAAGACATAGTGCCCTCACGAGGCAAGGCATAGTGCCCACACAAGGCACACAATGCGTAGTTAGGCAAGGCATAGTACCCACACAAGGCAAGGCAAGTCAAGGAAAGGCACAGTGCCCACACAAGGCACACTAGGCAAGGCAAGGCGAGGCATGACAAAGTGCCCACACAAGGTATACAAGGAAGGCAAGGAAAACCAAGGCATAGTGCCTACWTACAAGGCACACTAGGCAAGGCAAGGCATAGTTCCCACACAAGGAAGGCAAGGCAATGGAAGGCATAGTGCCCACACACAAGGCACACGAGGCATAGTGCCCACACACAATYGATAAAACGTCGAAATAGTCGAAGGATGTAGCACGCTTATTATTTGGGTCCGAAACTGTTGGAGTAGTCATTTCTCATGACCTAGAAGATGTAACAGAAATGTTAGACAAAATCGAGTTGGGTGACAGAAACATGTTTTTTTGGCCGAAAATCGTGTATTATACATCACCGAAATCAGGTCTCCGGACAATTTTCGAAAAAAATTTCAAAGTGTTTACCATAGGTTCATATGGTAATATAATGGGTCCATGAAAGATTTGGGGTCCATATGAGTCCATAGGGCAGACTTTTGAGGTCGTCGTAAAAGGAAAATCGATAAAAGGTCGAAATAGTCGTAGGAGGTAGCACGCTTAGTATTTGGGTCCGAAACTGTTGAAGTAGTCATTTCTCACGACCTAGAAGGTGTGACAGAAAGTCAAGACAAAATCGWGCCGAGTCACCGAGACATGGTTTTTTGGCCGAAAAGCATGGATTATACATCACCGAAATGAGGTCTCCGGACAATTTTCGAAAAAATATCCAAAATTTGTACCATGGATTCATATGGTAATATAATGGGTCCAAGAAATATTTGGGGTCTAAATGAGTCCATACGGCGGACATAGAATTTGGGTTCGAAATATTTGAGTCCCGTCAAAGAAAAAACGAGAAAATATCGAAACGCTCGTAGGAGGYAGTATTCTTAGGATTTGGGTTCAAAACTGTCGGAATAGTCATTTCTCATGACCTAGAAGTTGTGATGGAAATTCTGGACAAATTCGAGCCGGGTCACCGAGATGTCATTTTTTAGCCGTAAAACGTGGGTTATACATCACTGAAATGAGGTCTCCGAACATTTTTCATAAAAATTGCCAAAATTTGTACCTTGGGTTCATATGACCATATAATTGTAACAACCCAATAATTCTCCCTTTTCCTGTAAAATAACTANCCCAATAATTCTCCCTTTTCCTGTAAAATAACTAATTTACAATACGGAGAACTATTGACGTGTTATCGCCATATGTGGAAACGTTTCGGCTTATTCAGAATATTGCAGCGGAAAATGAATAAATCAAATAAACAAACTTTTAGGAAAACTATCAAAGAACTTTAAAACCGTACGATTTGGAACTAGTGTTGGCCCTTTATTCAAAACTGAGAATAATTGATTTGGCAAACTCACAGAACTTGGAAAAATCATTTGAACCAACTCTAAAAATACTATAATTATTAAAAGAGCCTTAAACAACAGTCCAAGGTTTTAACCATCAACAACCTGCACAACCAGTAAAATCTGCTCCCCAKAATTTCCAAATGAAATAAGGATCATCATAGGTACACCAAAAGAAAGAAGTTGTGGACGACACACACAAACATAAAACACACAATCAGCAAAGTTGAGTACATACAACTTAAAAAACGAGAAAACATACGGACAGTACCTCCCCTATAAACTGGCATACCAAGATACGACAACTCCTCATGAAACAAAGAAAAATACCACGGTGGTGTTCATAACCACTCATCAACATTTTATATAAAAAACCCCAAAGGTGGTATTCATAACCTCAACCACTTAATATATACATTTGATCCAATATACCTCACTGCCAAAAATCAACAACAAACCTGTTACACATACTTTAGTACCTGAATAAATAGTTTAACTCAACCTCAACACCTGTATGAATAGTTCAACTCTGCTTCGACACTTGACTCAATATAGTTCCTTACATTATTTATGATTTGAGCAACAAACAAGATTTTCTAAGACCCATGTTCACAATTTAGGAACGTCAACCAGACACAATGTGTCATCAAACAAAAGGTGCCACAACCCCCATGCCTCCCCGTCGAAAGGCATCAAAATATGGCGAACGGGCGCGACTCCGTCACCGAAGCTAGTGAGATCTCAACTAACCCCTATCAGATATAAGAATATACAGAATGATAATAATATAAAAAAAAATACCTGAAGAGGGACGCGTTAATCAAACTGCCCTCGAAAGGAAGCGAATAAAATCGCAACCCCAACCCTGATTGTCAATACTCAAGACGTGCACCAATCCGGAGATTTTTTGCTCATTCATATTTTGTTATTTAACTGTTAATTATTTATCAACTTCCAAACAAGACCACAAAACACATACCAATTATTTTTAACACAAACCGTTCCTTTAATTAATAAACCTGTTGGATAAGCCAACTAACCTCGTCATTAAGACTTGCATACTTCCCTTTACACGGTTCATACATCATGTCATGAACGAGTAATAAAATCACCTCATGTAGTAAGTTACACTTGACTCCATTTAATTTATCCATATAATAGAARTACCTCATGGAGTAAGTTATATTTAACTCCACTTAATTCATCTCTGTATTATAAATTACCTCATGGAGCAAGTTATATTTGACTCCACTTAATTCCTCAATAGACCAAATCAATTAATTATAGACAAATGACTAATTAACAACCTCCATAACAAACCTCATGAACAAACCAATTTCCACAATTTTCCTCAATTTCCACAAATATAGACCATGACACAAACAAATGATTCATTCGTKACTACCAAAAAATTTCATGGACGTTTCCTACTCATGCTTCTAARTTCTSAAACATCCTCAAACAAACATTAAGATCAAGGGTTCYGCAAGTAGTATGTACCTTGAAAAGGAAACAATCCTGCAAATTACTTCTATTTCAATAATAACTCAAGGAGAATTTCCTCCTACAACTAAATAGAAATCAATTACTATTGATTCCTAACACAAAATTACAGCAATATATATTCCCTTGTAACCCCACAAAAACCTTTAGAAATCAACCTCAAATATGTTTTAAAGATTAATTTTAATGCTCATATAATAAACCATCCATTTATGTTTTTTTTAAAAAAAAAACCTTAAAAGCCATATTTTTAAATGGTTGAAAATTACTTTGAATATGTATAATAACTCTGAAAATATCACAATTAACATATATTTTCTTGTCAAATATTTTTGATTAATTTTAATAATAAAAGATATTTTGGAATCGAAAAATTGTCAATCTGATGTAATAATTTATTAAAATACTAAAACTCCACGAAAATTTATGAAACTTGTAATAAATTATTAAAATACTAAAACTCCATGAAAATTTATGAAACTTTCACACAAGGTGTATTACTGTATATGGAACATCCACACAAAATTTTCGTAAATTATAGATTAAAATAAAAAATAAATAAATATCGAATACTTAGTCAGAAACCTATAAATTAAAACTCTCCGTTTTAAAACAAACTTATTAAAATATTAAATCAGCGTTGAAAATTCTTAAAATTTTGTACAAAGTCTCTTACTATATATAGAATATTCAAACAAATTTTCGTAATTTAATGAAGAACATAAAAATAAGCAAAAATCAAAAATCGAATCTGCAACCCAAAAACTGTCAATTCAAAAACGAATTTTTATAAAATAGTAAACATGCTTGTAAAATTCCGAAAATTTTTACACAAGGTGAATATGAATATGAAAATCACTCAACCAAATTTTTGTATATTATGGTCAAGTTRAAATATAAATAAAAATCAACTACTAAACTTATAGCTATATAGATTAGTGAAAAACATGAAAAACCCTAATTTCGTAGTTAAATAAATCTGATTTTTTCGTTTAAATTGAAATCAATATCATAACCKCATAGATTTTGCAATTTATAGAAGATTATGTACCAAACATTTGTATAAACAATTCGATTATAAAACTTCAAGATTCAATTAAAACACGAATTAATAAGAGAAAATGAAAATAACGAAGGAAGGAGGAAGAAGAGAGGAACGGCTGGGCTCAGGMGGTGGGCCGGCGAAGGGGGGCAGTGGCCGGAGATGGCAGCAGGCACGGTGGCACTAAGCGGTGCACAGCAGGAGGGCAACCACGCACAGTAGCAGCAACAATACCCGACTTTTCTCTCTCTCTCTCTCTCTCTCTCTGTTTGAAGTGTTGTACGTAAAAGAGTAAGGAAGGAAAAATAAAACCCTGTTACTGATTTAGGTTTTAGCTAGTTTAGATTTAAATATTTTATATATTTTGTTTTGGGTAAAGAAGAATAAGATAGATTTTCTATCATAAGATATAATTTAAATGGAATGAATAGAATTTAAATAAAATATATATCCGTTTCCATGATATAAATCATAATATATTTGTAACAAAATATATCCATAAAGTATTTGATTGTTTTTATGAAATACAACGTAATATATTTATAAGAAAATTACGGGGGATTACAATCTACCCCTCTTAAAAGAAGTTTCGTCCCTGAAACTTGTTTCAAAATCCTCAATCTCTCAAGAAAAATTCCATAAGGAAAGATAATTGTATAGCTGTAAACTACTTGTGTCACTGAAATGGTATTCAGAAATTACGGGGGATTACAATCTACCCGTCTTAAAAGAAGTTTCGTCCCTGAAACTTGTCCCAAAATCCTCAATCTCTTAAGAAAAATTCCATAAGGAAAGATAATTTTWTTAYTGTAACTACTTGTGTCACTAAAATGGTACTCCAATGACCATACTTGGTATGATTTCACAGACTTTTATAGTGTGTGATCCCAACAAAATCATGCCTACCAACCAAAGTCAGCTAACTCGAAATAGTAATTGACAAAACAGTGCCAAAGCTCAAGCAACATGTATGTCAATACAATCATCAAATCCTGTTAAACCTCGTGGGTGTTACAATCACCCCCACTTAAGGAACACAACGCCCACGTTGCGCCCTGAAACTCGACAATTACCAGGAGGAAAGGTCAAGTAATCAATAACAAAACTGTCATAAGTAGCAAAATTGGGCAAAAGCGCGAAATTGTATCGCATTCTACCCCCCTTAAAAGAAAAGAGTTACGTCCACATAACTCACCTCAACAAACAACTCGCCTTAACAAACAACTCACGATACTTCTTGTGAATCTTCCCTCTCATACTTTTGGTTAAACTGCTGAACTTTCACCTTTTGACATTTTTGTTTGTCCACTATGTACTTTGGGATCTAATATGCGCACTAGTTTTTTCTCATATATCAGGGACTCATCAATTGGATTTTTCTTCCATGTTTATTAATAATAACCCAAATAGTGTCATTTCTAGTCTTGGTCCAGGGTAATCCTGTAACAAAACCCATTAATATGGAACCCTACTTCCACTCGGGTATCTCTAGGAGTTCTATTCTTCCCATAGGTCTCTTGTTAGTTTCACTTTCTAAAGTACTCAGCTACTCCCAGATAACTTCGAAAATCAAATWTAAGTCACATTCTTAGGCATAGTCCACTCACTAACCGCCTTAACCTTTGCAGGATCCACAAAAAACACACCTTCCTTAGAAACATAATGACCTGAAAACACAATTGTTCCAACCGAAACTCACATTGAGAAAAGTTGACATAACATTTATGACTGCGAAGAGTCTAGGACAGTCCTCAGGTTTTAAGCATGTTTTCCTTATTCCACGAATATATTAAAATATCCTCAATAAAAACAACCACAACTTGTCTAGGCACTCATGAAACACTCGATTTATTAGATCCATCAAGATTTCAATGCACTAATTAACCCCAAAAGGCATTATGACTGTAAACTCACAGTGTCCATAACGTGTCCTAAGGCACACCAAAATCTAAAAAGTAATTGTTTATTCTAAATAAGATCTCGAAACTTCCCTCAAAAGTCATACTTTATATTGCTTCACTAGCCGCTGCAACTCTTTAATGCAACTCATCTTCAACTCAAAGACACGCTACTTCCTTTCAACTTATTCACTAAACAATATTTTGTGGGTACAAAATAAGMAAGGAACACACACTCCGATTACAAATAACACTCCAACGAACCAAGACAAAACGTAGAGAAAAGAAATTGTGAACGACAATCGAAAACCTCCCACCTTCCATCCTACTCATCCTAAACCAACTTATTCATGGCATAAAATCCTTTGTTCCAACTCTCCTTGCCCTGAGTAACAAAGTAAAAACCTCCCTCCAATTCTTTCACCCTAGGAGATAAAGAGAGGAAACTATAAGTATCCTTTCAAGTGTTTCACAACAACCACGACTTCTCGTAAATAAAAAACAATAAAAGTTTGGAATTAGTGGGATTATGCCACTAACGTATGCTTTCAGCAACCTCCAAGGATATCAAGGCTACCAAATAAAAACGAAACATACTCTTAATAATGACACCTAATTGAACTTAAAATACATTGGAACATTACCCCAACTATGCTTAACGTAACAACAAAACGAAATGATCCTATMAMCGCAAAACTTRCTTAATCTCGATGGTTTACAACCAAGAAAACTCTCGAACTTTGACCAACACTCATAATCACAATAAAATAATAACTATCATCACAATCATTACTCAAAAGAGATAAATCAACAAGGAACATAATAAAACAGTCTCGATCTGGTTCAAACAAAATTCCATTCTCAAGTAGCAAAGAGTCTCAATTGTCCTTATATAAAGATAACCATCCCATAAGCCATACAACTTTATGACGTAAGATACACTATCATTCTAAATCGAAACCAAAYTGTCGACAATTTACTTCACTTACAATCTATCCTCAATATAATAACACGACATAACCTAAAATCGTCACATTTCAAAAGACAACTTCACGCACAATTCTGATATATCATCCTGAATATAATACTAAAGTCGATAACTTAGTCAATATGATCATTCCTCTTCATCATTACACAATGTTACTCCATCCCAATCATTAAGTCATGTGTCTTCCGATCATATTATTGACTTCTTGCTCAACAGTACAATTACCACYAATAAATCCTTATAATATACAAAAGCATCCCAAAGTTCCAAGCGTTCCTAGACAAATCATGTTGAAACACTTTMTTTTTTTTGTTCATCCATGCTTGCATGTGATATTCCTCAATAAGTTTTACCTCTAGCCTCCTAATTCACTTAACTCTTTGATTATAATCCTCATCAAATACCAATACACAATAATATATCATCACTAAAGTCATATCACAATGTAATTAATATGTAACTTCATAACACGGACAACCTTAGAGAGCTCAAAACAAATTTTTCTTTAAAAACATTGGAATTAACACTTCCTTACCAAGTCAATCACTTCCCAACATTTATGATATGCTCTTCATTAATGATACATACTTAATCCCAAAGTCAATTATATAATAGACTTCATTTAACCTCGCATCAAATATGCTCGAATCAATAATACCCGACCGTTTTCATAAATAATATCATAAAATGTAGTCACAGTTTCCAAAAGTCCACATTCACTCAATTGATAACAGACAATAAAGTTTAATACCAAGTATAGTTTTCTCAAATATAACTATAAACAAGATTTCCCACCCAAGTAATAAGCAACAAATTCAATTTACTAGGTCTTTTCAAATTGATACTAGTACTACTTCGTGGAATCACGTAATTACTCGCCAACTATATAATTACTATTCTCAACTATCAACCAGTTAATAGTATACCAAATAAGATAGAGAAGTCTCAAGCAAGGTAACAAATATTACTCAACATTGTTTTATAAATGCAAATAATGCAATTCACAATCAAGTAAAATGCGATCAGCAAAAAGTATATGCATGCAATGAATACAGGTTGACAATTTTTTTTGAATCAGAAGTAATTCACCTTTTTGCTATCCTGTCGAATGCATATTTAAATATGTAACCCAAGACATAATTAAATTATCCATTATTTTTTAAAGGAAGCAAAATAAAATTTGTTTAAGATTGAACCATTATTTACTTAGAACTGCTATTTTTAAATTTGAGTTATATAAAATACTTGCATACAACCAACACTGAAAAATTTTTGGGTTTTATAATTTTGAATAATAAGAAAGACTTTATTTTATTCAACAGCAAAAGTTATTTGTCACAAATCAAGTGGTTTTTTTTAAAAAAAAACATAAAAATTATCACATCAGCTTCCTTAAAAAAGAGAGTTATGTCCTTGAACTCGGACTCGAGTTTAAAACAAAAGTGTTGTTTAAAGTGAAACAATACAGGTCATTGACATGTCACAATATCCATGTATCACATCGTAAGCTGAAACATTTTTTAACAGTAGATCTAAAATCTAGTAATAATAACACGCACGAGCATAAAAGTATCAAATTAAACACTAAAGTGCGCTTCCTAGACTACACAAAATTCACTTAATGACTCAAAGACAGGAAAGAAATGTAAATATCGTTGTTGTAAAATACTAATTTTATTTTTGGTAAGGAAATGTTTTCATAAAATAAAACATTGGACATAAAACGTAGGTGATAAAAGACAATTTTTGGCTTTTTAAACTGATAACATTTTGTAACACCCCAATAATTCTACCATTATCCTGTAAAATTATAATTGACAATACGGAGAACTATTGAAGTGTTATCACCACGTGTGGAAACGCTTCAGCTTATTCAGAATATTGCATCGGAAAATGAATAAATCAAATAAACAAACTTTTAGGAAAACTATCAAAGAACTTTAAAACCGTACAATTTGGAACCAGTGTTGGCCCTTTATTCAAAACCGAGAAYTATTGATTTGACAAACTCACAGCACATGGAAAAATCATTTAAACCAACTCTAAAAATACTATAATTTTTCAAAAGAGCCTTAAACAACAGTCCAAGGATTTAACACTCGAACACTCCCATAACCCCAACGTTGCAATAGCACCTGTATAACCATCAACAACCTGCACAACCTATAAAATCTACTCCCCCTAATTTCCAAATGAAATAAGGATCATCATAGGTAYACCAAAAGAAAGTAGTAGTGGATGACACACACAAACATAAAACACACAATCAGCAAAGCTAAGTAGATACAACTTACAAAACGAGAAAACAAACGGACAATACCTGCCYWATAAATTGGACATACCAAGATACGACAACAGCTCAAGAAACAAAGAAAAATACCGCGGTGGTGTTCATAACAACTCAACAACATTTTATATAAGAAAACCCAAACGTGGTATTCATAACCTCAACCACTTAATATATACATTTGATCCAACATACCTCAATGCCAAAAATCAACACCAAACCTGTTACACATACTTTAGTACCTGAATAGATAGTTAGTTTAACTCAACCTCAACACC
>SNQN01006976.1:0-35589 GCA_008642245.1 Bassia scoparia
ATTCAGTTTAAAACAGTTTATGGTGTGATGATTAATTTCAATTAAGTTAAAGTTCAATTCAACCCATCTTCAATAAGTTAACAGATATTCAGTTAGTTTTGATTTAATTTTAAAAAATTTATAAATATACAGTTAATTTCAGTTAAGTTACAGTTTAAAACAATTAATAGTTTTTTAATTAATTTCAGTTCAATTACAGTTCAGTTCAGTTCAGTTTAAATCAGTTTATTGATTTTCAGTTAATTTCAGTTCAGTTACAGTTCAGTTTGGTTTCCTTACGATTAGTTCATTTCAATTCAGTTTGGTTTCAGTTTCAGTTTCAATTCAATTTTAGTTCAGTTGCACGCATTTTATAGTTGATAGAACTGACTTTAATTCAGTTTAATTTTCATTAGTGGTTCATTTCAGTTTAGTTAGTTCAATTCAGTTCATTAACCAAATGCAGTTAAACCAACAGTTTTTAACCAAAGTCCCCGCTCTAAATATGAACCCACATTATAGAAGAGAGGTAGACATAATAAAACTTCTATAATAAAAATGTTCAAAGTAATTCAGAACTAAAATTAGAAAAGGATGTAAATAATAAAGAACATAAGAAGTATCATTTTGAAGCTCTTTCATTCTACTCTATGGCTATAATATAATTTTACAATAATTTTTTAGTTAAAGTTAGTAGAATATTTTAATAAGTGTTAATGATATCCAATAATACTCAATTTTTCAATCCATTTAAAAAGTGATATTATCGAGTCTTGTCAAGAGATGAAAAGGTGAACTAGGTAATAGACTAGGTGATGAAGTTAGATTCCATATCTTTATGAGAGTCCCAAGAAGTAGCAAATATTCTTATAGATGAGGATCACAAGCTTCGAACTTCTTTCATGTTGTACTTCATATTAAAAAACGATATGTGATTAATTAACTAGAAAAAATAAGTTAGATTGTAGAACCCTTTTGTGTTCACTTATTATTGGTAATAACTTTTGATCATGGTGTTCGCCTTCTTTTTTAAAATTATTGTAATTAAATCTTGTTTTGGACAAATTTTTTGTATACTTTTTGCATGTTATACCAAAACTTGAATTGGTTTATTGGTTTACTTATGTTTGAGCAAATATGTTTTGATAATGTGTTTCTACTTGTAAACAAGCAATTACTAACACTTTTTCTATACCAAGTCATTCACRATAYATATAACCCTTTTTCATTCCATTRTTGACTACACCATACAAGAGGATAGGGAGTGAATCATATTTGTTTTCATTAAAATAAAATTCCAAATATATGTTAAGGTTAACACATAATTTAATTTCTCTTCCCTTCTTATCCAAATCATTTYGACTATTCATACCAAACGTCCCCTTGCCATGAATTCTCATCATCTTGAACAAAGCTTATTTTGTAAACTATGAACATGCAAGTTTATATAAAAATAAGAACACACATAAACGCAGTATAAAATCTCTCCATAAAGAACATAAATATATTAATGTCAATTATTATGTATTCTATTTTTGTTCAAAGTTTTAGAACATGTTAATAAAAAAATTTGGAGTAAAAACATAAGCTCTTATTAGCAAGTATAGTTATTAATTATAAGCTCAAATAAAGGTCACATATACTTGACAAAGGGAAATGACATCCATAAAAATACAAGCTAAGATCAGACATATCACACGCCACAAGATTCTTATTCTCAAGGCAATCCTTGCAAGTTACGCTAGATGCATCGTCTTTTACTTCATATGTGCAAAGTATCATAACACATCAATAGTGAACTTCATGTCTAAAATCCAATAATTAGTTGCACAAGAAATTTTTTATTTGCTTAAAATTAATAAGATAATTGGTAGGTCAACAATGAAAAAAACTTTTCAAAAAATATTTTTCAGCTCGCCTTACCATACCCATCACACTTTCCACATCCATTGTCATCTTTAGGATATTGGTGACAAAATTTTCTATCCTCAAAAGCATTGTTTAGATACCTATAATAGGCTTCTCCTTAAGGTCAATGATATTATTGTACCACAGTGCAATGGTTAAATTCTAAAAACAGTTGCGCGTCTCAAACAATGCTCTAGAATCTCAATTTCAAAATCCACATCTCTTTTTCAAGCTTAAAATTCTCAAAAAAACATTTCAGGAATATTTCCCAACAAATATTTCTTATTTAAAACATTTTTCCAGAATTTTTCAGAATTTTCAGGAATTATTTTTGGCAATTTCAAGCATTTTTTGGAATTTTTCTATTACTTTTGTAATTTTAAAACAATTTGAAAATTATCAAATAATTTTCAAAAATTAAGAAATTTTAACAAAATGCTCTACAACTTTATCCTGATTTTGGAATATTTTTCCATAATTTTGTCAACTTACAAAACCTAGTTTATTAATTTCTTAAACAAAAACGTTAAACAAAGCGAAACGTACCATTCCAGAACCATCTAGAACATTCCCAAGCGTGGGGCCTACTTGAATTTCTCCCCAAGGTTTTCCAAATTCATGGAATCATCCTTGCAATCCAATAAAATTGCAAAACATTTTAATTTTTTTCCTCAACAATGCGTTTCAAAAAAGGCAAGTAAATCAAGTAAATTTGTGCGAAACTTTGGGGCATAAGTACGCCCTCCTTGGCGCTATTATGTCCACCATAATGTTCTCCACCTAATATAGGGCAAAAAATAAGATCCTCGACTTTCGTTTCGTGAAATTCCGAGTGGTAACGAAGCTCTGACGACATTTTTTCTCTCATAAACACTTAAAAAACCTTTCAAATTCAATTTCAAAATCTCTTCCAAAATTCTTTCAAAATTAAACATATTCAAAACACATTAAATTCAATAGATTAAGGCATTCATGGCAAGCATTCAAGAATTTTTTCGACCGCGCATCGTTTGGTATAATCTATGAGGCCACAAAATTAATAGTACCCATATCTCTTTCTCTCTTTCTCTTCAGTTATTCTTTGTTTTTGTTTACTTTTATCATTATAATCATGTAATATGGATTAATCAATTATTCGACATCAATTAAGATGTAAATAACTTTTTCTTTTCATTATTTTCTATTTGAGTTCTATATTGCTTTTATTAACCTTGGTTTTCCTTGTGTAAATTGCAATTTGCAAAGCGATTCGACTTCAATGCTAACGCTTGTTTTTTTTGGATAGCGATTCAAGGTAATTCCCATGTATTTTCTTCTTATTGCATGTATAGAATTTTCAATCACCTTTATTTTGCTAATTAAAGACCTATTAACTGTTTGTCACACATAATAAGATAATCATGGACAAACGGCTTAGGCACCTTGAATCTTCACTTAATTCAAAGCGACAACAATTAATTGATCTTTACATGCATTAATTCAACATGCCTAGATTAATCTTTCTCCTAATAAGGATTAATACAGAAATATCTATGTTGTTCAATGTTACAATTAGTGAATTTGCAATTGAGACAGAGTAGAGGCCGCTAGATGTGCACAGGGCGGGGGGGGGGGGTTCTTGTGCACTACTTCGCCCTCACCTCGTCCCTAATTACATATTTTGTGCACGACAGACTATGGAGTCTTCGCCTTACATTATGACTTAACAAGGCTTAAAATGGGTCTATAGCTCCCGAAAAAAAAGCGGTGGGACTTCTTTATTCGATTTCAATACCCATAATCCTCTATGCCCATCATACTCACACTATACAAATAAGGAAAGAAACTCAAGTCTTTGCAAAACAATGTCTCACTAAGATTGTACTCCGCGAGGCAGCGGGACTGGGAAAACCAGCTCGGGGACCCCCCGACGCCCGTACCTTTTTTTGGAGACTTTAGTAGGGAGGATTTCTTTAGGGTTTTAAACCCTACAAAATGAGTGGGCGAAACTTGAAAATTTGCACGATTTCATCATGGTAATTGCGAACATGTGCTAGGCATAGTGCATGTACACGTCTCACATGAGTGTATTCTACACTCGAGACATGTTTGGGGGGTCACTTAACATTGTCGCTCGTGCACTACCTATGTAACTAAGACATAAGCTTGATGCCTATCCCAACCATCACACGTGACCTAGTGCCTTACGAAGTCTTAATGGTTTAGATTTCCATGGATTGCCATAACATGTAGTTGTGTGTATGGGACATTCTAGCCTAGTCATGGCACCCTTGACTAACCTTAACAAACTCTAGGTTGTATCATATCATGCTAGTGTGCTTGGTGTGTCTACATGTGCATATGCATCCAATCTCAATTCTTTTGAGTTTGTGGCCCATGATCCATTTCTATATCTAATTTATTCATAGTCAATGCTTTATTCCAAATACAAGTCCACTTCAAAGTCCACAAAAATTCAAGTCTATACTTTCTTCTTTTTGAAAAATAAGAAGTGTTGCTCTACCGGTGAGCCCTATCTCCTACCTGGGGTGATTTGGAAGTGGATTCTTAGTGTGAAAGAATTGAAGAACGATCGTTATCTGGCTATGTGCTGTTTGAGCAAAAACTAATCGCCGGGTAGGGCGTCTGCATGTACCCAACCGATTTCCGACTTTCTTTTCCTTGCACATTTTATGTTCACTTTTCTTTGTCTTTATTTGTTCTTATGTGTTTACTCTTTTCATAGAGGCTAGGAAATTTGGAGACACAACAATGGTCGAGATCATTTCCGATGAGGAGTTCCTCTTTGAAGACATAGAAGAGGAGATGAAAATGGGAGATGTCTAAACTTTCGGGGTAGTTGAGGTATGTATAAATGCGGCTGCATTATCTCGTCACTAGCTTCTTAACTTTGTCATTTTATTGAGGTTTTAATGCTTTGCTTGTACAACCTGAGGTGGTGCATCATTTCTGGTGGTCTAGAGGCCATCCATGAGGCGACTCCAGTGGATGAGCACCCTAATGTTCCTCCAACTCGGCCAACATTGGTGGAAAACTTCCATAACTCAATTGGGGGGGGGAGCTTCTTCTAATCCCACCAGGCCATGTGAATCTTCCCTTCGCAAGAAGAGGCCTAAAAGATACCTCGAGCCTTGTCTAGTTGTCCCTATTATTCAACTAGAGTAAAAGGGTAAGCAGTAGAGGGCCACTATTATTCAACCATTCATTTCATTTTCTATTGCTATTCTTTCTTGTCACTTTTATTAACGATGTATATTGTTATGTGGTTTTATTTACTCATGAATCAAAATTGTTGGTTATTTTTCCTCCTTCAATTTCACATTCTCAATGTGATGTGTCATTGTGAGAGAAGACAAATTTAATGATTTATTTAAATGGAGTATAAATTTGTCACACATTTAAATTATATATGCATTAATATCATTATATGACTGTACGGGCACCGTGTGGTCAAGACTTTTTAACCCTATCGGGCCCGAGGTGGATTGATRCCATCRAGTAGACCCCGCGTGTACAGTCTCGATGAGACCTTGTTTGCTAGAATTCAATTCTTACTTTTCCGGTTGTCCATTGAAATTATAGGCCTTGTTTAAGACATGAATAAGGTGATTACAAGCATGTAAGCACTCATACAAGAATTTAGAGTTTGCCTAGGTTGATTTTAATTGAATCAAATAGTTGTTGATCAATTTACATGCAAATTTACATATAATGTCGAAAATCTAAACAAGCATGCAAAAGGGTGTTAGAATTGAGACTTTTCCATCAAACCTACCTTGCAACATGATGCTTTAGATCAAGGGCGTAACTTCGAACCCTTTAGGACCCTTACCAACCTTTAAGAACCCTAAACAAACATGAATTGACCTTTGAAAACATTTTTTTAATGTGTTTAAAATTTTGATTAGATGAGTTTAAGAGGGTATTTGAGAGAGACTTTAGTAGAATGTCCTTGACCTGATGTAGTTTAAGATGGAATTTGAGAGAGACTTTAGCCAGCAATTATGCAGTATTGACCTTATTACATAATAATACTGCATTATTGCATGACGATTGTGTTCAATACTTTAGGATCAGAATTTATTGTTTAACATAAAATCACAATATGAAAGCTTGAATTGTAAGTGGATGTCAAACTGTTTTTATTTTTAAAGGTGAGTAATAATAAATATTAAATGAGTTTTTCCATGAATAAATAGAAATGTAAGAAACAATTTTTATGAGGATCATATTAGTTACTTGAAGCCATAGACAAAATAAAGTAGAAGTGGACAATAAACATAAACTCCAAACTATAATTATTTCGTAACACCACACCGCAATAAAAAAAGTTTAGCCACGGATAAATAGATAAGTATAAAAGATGTTTTATGAGGATTAGATGAATAATTTGAGTACAAAACAAGGCTAAATTAAGAAATAAACTAAAAATGCCTATTAAAGGTTTAAGTCAAGTGGAAATTCATGCACCGCTGCTTCCTCTTTGCCCTCTTCTCTTCCCTTATTTTTTTTCTTTTTTGCCTTCGATTTTTCGCAGGGATTTGGTGTCTTTGCCTTCCCACTTTCAATAGGAGGTACTCTTTTATTGAGGTGTCTTTGATTTTCATCTCTTGGGCGTACTCGACAACGACCATATACCTTGCATACAGATGGATATTACCAAGAACTATTGGGCCCTCCTTTCCGCACAATTCCTACACCTTCTTCCAACAAGCACCTAACTTTCTCTGTGTGCTCCTTGTACATAGGATAAGTGTCTTCATCATTCAATTCTAATTTTTTTAAGTAGTTGTGCCTTTGTGTCAACTTAATTTGCTATTAAACACGGTCCAACTCTAACGGATCATAGTAAGAGACCCTAACATTCTCATACTCTCTAACTACGTCCTTCCTCCATCTATTCAAGATATATTTTACAGGAATGCTATCAATGTCCTCTCTCACTCTCGATAACACTTATAATATTTCTGCAGAGTACAATTTAGCAGTACAACTCAGCTCCAAATACGATTTTCATTAGCCAATACTAACAAGTTTCTAACTAGCTAGTTCATCAAAAGCAGCAAATAAATCTCTATCACTGACTACAAAGACTATGAGACTACACTAATGATGTTCATTCCACTAGAAACTCATTTCTAAAGTATTTTGCCCATTGTTCACGAACCTCATTGACTTGATCATCACTATATGGCTTCTTTGTTGCACCATACACCTATAACAAGCACAAACATAATCAAAAGTTATACTATTTGTAAAAAGTTGAATTTCTGGATTCACACTCACATCATATTACACACATATCAAATCAGATTCTTAGTCAAATCACATCAGAAGCAAATCACATCAGAAGAGCAAACTAGTCATCATCAAACACTTCACATATGCATGACATATATATCCATGGGAAATATAATACCAAGCCAATCATTCACACAATCACAAAGATGCTATAAGCAATAAAACAATTCAAGCCTTTTTTTTGTCTCAGAGCATCGACAAAGTAGGTGAGGCTAACTGTGGTGAGCAATAGTACTTAGCGCAGCACCAGCAGGTTGAAAACGTATATGGGCACAAACAACAGCTAGCAACCTCGTTGTAGCAGGTCAGACTTGCTGTGATTTCTAGCTGTGCAGTGGTRAGCCCTCTGCCTCGAGGCCTATTTCGCTGCAGCAACAGACCCAAGGGACTGCCTTGGGGTGCGTCTTCGAAATGTCTTAGAAAGAAGGAAAGGTAGAGAATGGAGAGATTCAGAAGCTACCCTGGCTGTACTGGACTAGTCCTGTTGGTGCTACATATTTCCATAACATATAATCAAGTTCATGACAAAACATTAATGTAGCTAGGTTCTAATTTGCATTGCTATATGGACATATGGGTAATATGGCTCGTATAAAAGTCAGATTACTTGGCAATACTAAGTCTAAAAGTCTGTACTAAGTGTCTAAGTTGTTGTCTACTTTGATCATTAGTGTGGTATTAGGTGCTCAAATCTCAATTATGATTAAATTTTGTGATAACGATCACTTATAACTACGATGTGGTCATGGCATACAGCATCTACTTCGTGTGTGAGTGTGTGTGTGTGTGTGTGTGTGTGTGTGTGTGTGTGTGTGTGTGTGTGTGTGTGCACGCGCGCACTCTTGTGAAGGAAGTCATACATTTAAGTTTTAGAAGGTTAACTGTGCACTCTTGTGAAGGAAGTCATACATTTAAGTTTTAGAAGGTATGGGATAGGTTGTCCCATTTACCACGATAACTAAATACCCTTCATTAAAGGGATCTTTCACTACAAGACTACATTTAATTGGGGCCTGCATATAATTTTAAAAATAGAATAACTCCTAATTAAATATAAATTTAGTCCAAGGAGATTACCTCCGATTAAAATCAAAGTCTAAGCAACAACTTAGTGAATTAAAATACAACAAAAAATACTGCAACCTGTATATGACGCTATAATACAGCCCCACGTCAAGTCCAAAATGGCCAGGCCTTACTACCCAACTCATAAGCATTGAAAAAAAATACAGTTTGCAACACAATAGTGGAAAATAACCATAACACTCAACACCTAGTAAAACCTCTTACATTATTTACCTTTATTGCTTATGAAACTTGTTGTTCACCTGACATGTTGTGCTCAATCATTTGAGGTTGGTTCAGTTCTTAACAATTAGTCACACTTGATTCTTGTTGCTCAAGAAGTCTATTTTGTTGTATCCACTCATTTCACGCTCTTGAATAACTTAACCAACCTAAGCGATGGCAATAAACATTTTCTTTCCCATTCATCTTCCCGGCTTTCAGCCTGTTCAACAAAACTTAAAGAACATAACACCCAAATAACTAACCTAGATATATAAAAAAAAGAAGTAACACTGATAAAAAAAGCTATCAAGTATAGAATAGAAATCATTACTTTAATTAATAGAAATCATTACTTCAGAGGGATTATGAGAACTTCTCCACCAAGTATAGAATAGAAATCATTACTTCAATTAATACAAGCATATTAAAATAGTGTATGTCAAGCATATTGAATAACTATTTATCATACTAAAATACACTTGTGTATGGATAGACATTTACATAATAAAAGTCAAGTCTTTCAATTATAGCAGCACTAAGCCCTCTTAAATAGTTGTTAAAATAGCTAGATACACAAATAAATAACACATCTTACGTACTCACGGTATAAAACTAACCATTTATCGAGACAATGCAAGCATGTACTTAAAAAATTGTTATTAACTATTGTACCAACACAAGCCTACATGTTTAGATACATGCTTTAACAATTCAAAATTGCTGCAATTGCATATTTAAAATAATAGTCTTGCCCCTAAAATACCACGAACAACAATCGTAGATACTAACACAATAGTCTAACCCCTAATACACCATCTACAACAAATGGAATATCATATTTGTCACTTAACTTWGGAATTGTGAGTTTATTCAGGGCATATAATATATATTTATGCAAAATACCAGAAAGCCATTTTTGATGAGTTCAATGTACTCAACCTTTCTCAAGCCCTTCCCTCGTGTCATTATTTCTATTTGCTTATTCACGCATCTAGTTAAGTGTTTCAGAATTCAGACCAAATTAATGCAACAGGAGCAAGACTCAACGGGAACAATGATTTCCAGCTCCCTCCACAAATGCACACATACACTACATTGTTTAAGCCTAAACAGTAAACACAATCAATTTCCTAAATCCAATTTATTTAGAATTTAGAAGGAATAAAATCCAAATTTAGGGTTTTTCTATAACTAAAGTCAACCCTAATTTCTAAAGATTCGAACAAAACTATATGGGACTCTTGAAGGAACTCGAGGAGTGAGGATATGAAAGCAATTAGCAAAGCTATCATGGCAATACTAGGAAGATGAGACACCAGAAAACAAAATGAAAATCAATGAGCATACATGTATACATATACATGTATGCTCACTGATTGGACAACACATCTATAGTAGATTGGTTCTTGATTTAGTTGTCGTTCTCGTTATGTTGGATCTTCGGAAAATGAGAGACATTGGCCATTTTTAGACAGGGTTATCATTGTGGTTGACCCGAGGTTCGCCCTGACTATATCTAGACTTAGTGAGCCGCGAATTTGTTCACTGCGTCTATTCCAATTACAACTTGAAAATTTATGTAACTTGTTTAATTTTCATTGGTTTAACTTGTTATGGATTTGTTTATTTTCTCCCTCTTTTTTCGAAGGTTTCAATTCAACCTTTTCTTTTAATTATTTCTTTCTTCTTAAGCTTCTCAACTTTGAACTCATCAATTTAATTGTACAATTGTAGCCCCCAATTTTTCGTTGATGTTGGTAAGTTTTTCCCTTTTTTTCACTAAATTAACAAACACACATAAAACCAACAACTTTGACTTCACATACTCATAATCTCATAAGATTGAAAAAAAAATTAGGGTCCTTAAGGGTCCCTACAAGTAGATTTACCAAACTGATTGCAAAAGTAAGTTGAAGGACTCCATAGTTCTTAAGGGTTGTTCAAGGTTCTTAAGGGTTTAAAAAGGGTCCGAAGCATCGTTTTCAATCGAAAGCGTCGTGTTGCAAGGTTAGTTTGAGGCCAATGTCTCAATTTCTTTACACACTTTTGCATGCTTGTTAGAAATTTGACTTTCTATGAAATATAGCATGTAATATTGATTAACACCTATTCGACATGAATTAAAATCAATCTTAGGCAAAATTTTAATTCTTGTTGAATGCTTGTAATCACACCATTATTATGTCTTAAATAAGACCGACAATTTACATGTCTCATGCCTAATAAGACTAATTCATGGACAAATTGGCTTTTAGGCACCTTGAATATGGATCTAAACAACACATGTCCCAACAACAAACTAGACATTATTTGCATCGATTTCTGTTAAACAACCCACATAGTAATTTTCTTGCTTAGGGTTAAAATGGAAATATCGTTGTTGTTGTCTTTTTGACAATGAACTCGCAATGACCGAGAGTAGAGGCCGCTAGATGCGGGGGGGCATTGTGCACTACTTCGCCCTTACTTTTGTCCCCTTATCCATGACCCTTGATGCATAACCAGACTATGAAGTACTTTGCCTTGCTTTATACAGTTATAGGCAAGGATTAAAAGTGCGGTGGCGACTTCCTCTACTCGTTTTGAGTATAACTTCACACAACTCCATACATACTCACACTATGCAAAGGTAAGAATTCAATTCTAGCAAAACCCAAGTCATCACCTAATTGTACCCCCCGAGGTAGAGGGATAGGACCCAGTCCGGCCCGGTGACGCCCGTACAACTTTAAATTTCAAATTTCAAAATTGATGCATATTTTCTTAATTCTAAAATAATTTTAGAACTAAAGATTAGTGATGTGGATGTTACTGGTGATGAGGAAAAAGATTGAGTTTAAGAAGATAAGAAAGAGAAAGGTCTATAGAAATGAAGAGGAGGGAGAAGAGTTTTTGATTATTTTTTATATAAATATCTTAGCATGAGATAAAAGGTAACTTTACCCAAAACAGTTTCCGAACAGTACAAGTTAGTCAACTAACAATTAGAGGTTTTGCGTTTTTCCTTTCTTATCTTCTTGAACTCAATCTCTTTTCTCATCTTCATACAGAGTATTTCATTTCTTGATTTTGACATCTTCTTGAATAATGTATCACGTCATCTTAAAATTTCTACACTAAGAATCACAAAATATAAAAAGTCATGAAATTTAGAACATACAACAACTGATAATTGATGACCCGAGACGTCACTAGGGCCAAACCACTAGTTTATAAAGGCATTTCACAGAATTTTTCATTGCAATCTTAAATTAGACAAAATAAGCTTAAATTAAACTCTCATAATTAAAGAAAGTCCTTCACACATCACACACCACACACAAGTACACAACACATACTATTTCTCTTAACAAAGCTTCCATTCATATCCGAGGTTGAGTTCATTGATGGAACTCCTCTATAAAAAATTAAAGAAGCTTACATACTTCACACAAAATATGTAATATTTCTCCAGAAAGCGTCACTTCCACACACACCTAGACCATAGATTGATTAGCTCATGTCCGAGCGGGGCTGAGTTCGTTGATGGAATTTGGAGCGATGAACATCTGATTGTGGGATATGGAGATGCGGCTTAGTGATGATATTAATTATACTTCTGAATCTGAAAGTGTAGTCGCAACAGAAGAGAAAATCATTAGAAAACCAAACTTATTAAAATTAATCTCGGGAAATTTGCGAGTTACCTCCACAACTTTTCCTCCTTTTATTTTCAGTTAAGTGCATAAGTAGGTAGATCAACTTTGATAAAAGTTTACCTTAGTTTCAAAATTTGCAGTTTGGGTACCCTAACTTAACTTCCGTTTAATCAAACATTACTTAGCAATTAATTATTATATATAAAACTTTCATTTCATGAAAAAGAGAGAAAGTAAGAAAGATAGAGAGATCATCAGTATAATAGAAATTCCAGATTTAGTTAATTATGATCAAATTTAAATATCAAGAAAATTAATTTTGGGGGAAAGTAAAAATTCAATTTCAGTAACGATAAATCATACAAAGAATTTCCAGAATCTAAGGGAAATTTTGAACAAATTATTAATAAATACTCCGTATAGGATAGAAAATAAAAAATTATTACACTACTAGAAATTGGCGTACGGGCGACCGAATTTAGCGACCGATGTTAAATCGGTCGCTAATAGCGACCGTTTCTGACCGAAAACGGTCGGAAATAATTAGCGACAGAATTATCGGTCGCTAATAGTGTAGACACCTAAAAATGTCTCCCCAAAAGAGTAATCAGTGATGAAACATACCGCGTCTCGCGATTGTTTCGACTTAGAAAAGATGCTTTGAACTCACAAAAGTTGGAAATACGTGGGGTCATATTCGGAACTGTTGAGCAAAGGACAAATAAAAAGGGCAAAAACATTTTCTTTTATTTATTTTAATTATTTTCTATTTTTAGGTTTTCTTTTCTCTTTCATTGCTTCTTCCATTTTTGTGAGCTTCACCAGTATTTTAAGATTATTATTTCTGATTTTTTCTATATTTTTCATGAAATTTTTTATAAGTTTTTTATATCGCAGAAAATACAAAAAAAATACAAATACACAAAAAATACCTGGAAAACGTGGAACCTTCTAGAACACTCTAGCACTCCTGCTGGAGGCAAGGGTGTCTCGGTGCGTCGAATCCAAGGGGAAAATGCGAATAAATAATGGGAGGAAATCAAGAATATTTGAGTTTTGGAAAAAAAATATACGGGAGAAGCCGCGTATATACGAGAAGCTGCGTATATAGCAGCCCTCTGCGTATGATAGCAGAGCTACCTGCGTATATAGCAGGCACCTGCGTATATAGCAGCTTCTCTGCTATATACGCATCGGTTTTTCTCCCGTCGTTTTTTCCTCCGGCTATAAATACATGCTGCTTGCTCAGTCCGAAACACACGATTTTTCCAGAGACGACGTCCATTTCTCTTTCTCACTCTCTGTTCCTTCTTAACTTGCGTATTCTCTCTCTTACTCTCTCAACACTCTAAAACACATTCGTTCTTGATTCAAAGCCATCAATTCTGTTTCGATTCAACAAGCAATAACAAGGTTGTTATTTCTGAAGATATTCGCATAAAACATATACTCTTTTCAATCTAATTAATAATTTACGAGTTTCGATCTAATTAACAAACATGTAGAGAACCATATTTTATTGTTCCATGTAATATGGTAGGATTTCTTTAATCGTTTTCAATGTTTTCATTGTTTGTTTTCGTTCTTTTTATTTCTCTTCATTATTTTAATCACTTGTCATACTAACGATTCTTATCCTTGTATATGAGCGATTCAAGGCGGAAGATCATTTCGCTCGTTTTTTATTATAAAATAACATTTGTTTTGTTTGTCTTAATAGGATCGAGCGGAAGATTCCGTTCGAATTCGCTTGTTTTTTCATTACGAAGAATAACTTTTGTTTTGTTGCAGATTCAGGTCAGTATAGGTTTTGTATATATGTTTTGAAGTCTATACTTCGCATGTCATTGTTGTATCATTTGTAATATTCTTGCTAACCAAAGACCGGAAATGTGAATCATGTTAAAATCAGATTAAGTATTGACAACCGGCTTTTAGGTCAACGTTTTAACTTGATTAATGCATAAGTGGTCACAATTTTAGTTAGGTAGTCCTCTTGTGCGATATTGAAACTACTCGTAGTAATCTTTTAGGCGTTAGTAGCTTCTAAGGTGCTAAAAATGTAAGTTATTGGTGCATTCAATACCGTTGATGAATGGATATTGGCAATGAGACCGGTAGAGGTCGCACAAATGCGGGGCGAATTGGGTTGTACAAATCTGATTCTGTACCATGTCCCGAACCCACAATCTGGTTATGGGATCATGAAACGTGGGGCCAATTAATTTGGCACCAACGTTCGGGCGTCTCGTGAATAACTTAAAGGCACGTGGCCGACTCCCCTTACTCCGACAACATACCCAAATGCACTCACGTGCGGGTTCCGTGGCTCAAGCCTCAGCGAAAGCACCTCGATGTAGTACCAAGCGCGCGCCGCTATATTGCGAAGGAGAGTGCCGGAGGCAACGTCTAAAATAGGGACCGATAAATTCGGATCGCAAAACCTAATTTTGGCGGATTTTAAGGGCTTTGACCCTTTGTTTATTAAGATTAGCGACCGGAATTATCGGTCGCTAATAATGACCGAATAATTCGTCGCTACTATTTTTTTTTTTTTAAATGAACCTGGGTCATTTAAGTTGTAATGGAGCAGTTACTTCACAATATTCTCCAGCGAAACATACCAAAAGCACGACCATTCTCACGCTCAACCTCACTACCCTCACGAACCCCAAAAACCCTAACCCAATTCCGACCCTCCGGCGACCCCTTCTCTCTCTCACCGGCGCGGCGACTTTTTGTCTCTTCTCTCTCGGCGTAGCAGCAGCGGCGCCGCCAGATCTTCCTTTCCTTCTTCCTTTCTCCCTTCTTCCTCCTTCTCCTTTCTTCTATTTTCCCTCTACCGGATTCTCTTTCTCACCTCGCCGGAATCCTCCAGCTCCATCGCCGGTAAGTTTAATTTTTGTTTTAAAATTTAATTTCATTTTTACTGTTTTTTATGTTTGAATTTTAATTTGTTTTCTTGGGGGTTCGAATTTTGGTTTTAATTTTTAATTTCATTTTAGGTTTGAATTAAATTTGTTTTTAATTTAATTTCATTGTACTTGTTTTTGCATCCAAATGCGGAAATGCAGCTCTTGAATTGTGCGCTACTGTTGTTGCTGGCTACTGTTTGTTGCTGCTAGCTACTGTAAAGTTTGTTTGAATTCATTTAATGTATTTTTTAAAGAATTAGAAGTGGGATTTGTAGGCTTTTATACAGTGACACATATTATGATTATTATGATTATTATATTAATTATTCATTCATTATTATTATTATTATTATTATTAATTATTATTATTATTATTATTATTATTATTATTATTATTGATATATTATTATTATTATTATTATTATTATTATTATATATATTTATTATTATTATTATTATTATTATTATTATTATTATTATATTAATTATTATACAATAGTTTTAACTAATTTTGGGTGTTATGTAACGCAATGTTGTTATATGGGTACGATTTGAGTTAATTTTTCAATAATTAATTGTAATGAAAGGGTTGAATTGTTAAAGGATTATTTTATTGTTTGTTAATTTGTTTTGGATTATTTTATATTGTTTGTTTTGGATTATTATATGTTGGTTTGTTGATTATTTTTATGTTTGTTGTTATGGATATTTTATGTTGTTTTAATTGTTTGGATTATTTGTTGTTGATTATTTTTATGTTTGTTTGTTTGTTGGATTATTTTATATGTTGTTTTTGGATTATTTATTTTTTGGATTATTTATATTTTGTTTTTGATTTTCATAGGTTAAACAGTATGCTGATATGTTTATAACGTGTTCTTTTTGTTCTGAAAGTTAAAAAGACTTGAGCTCAAAGTGCGTCATTCAGTGTCCATTTTATTGTGCGTTTAAGTTGAATTATATAAAAGTAGACGCAAAACTAAGCATAGATAATTATAGATTAATACTTATTTTACACAAAAGTATTTAACCTTATAAATTAAGTCAACGTCGACCTTAATGAAGATCGATCAATGAATAATTTCGTACTTACAAAAAACAAATTAACAGTTACAAAAAAGTAGACAGCGGCTAGATTTCAATTTTATTGCAACTTTTAAGATTGAGAAAGAGTACTTATGTGATACCTTGCTATTTCAGATAATACATCTTCCTTGTTTAGAGGAGTGATTTAATATGGCAAAACTGCAACTCAAATTGTATATGAAGTATATGAAGAGAGTTACTTACCCCAATTACTCATCAATTGGACTAATTAAGTAGTAAACAAATTAATGAAATGTAAATTTTTTTTCAAATAAGTAATAAAAGATGCATGAATTAATTAAAAGACTTGACATGATAATCGTTACACAATTTATCTTGGTACAATGATGTATTATCGTGACGCATGCTATCTCATGTAATACATATTGTATAAGAACTTAAACAAGAAAATTTGTTGCATTTAGAAAGTAAACACCAACCACCACTAACTAAGCCCCTGTAAAGGCACATGAATTTAAAATGAAATATAGTAAAACGAAGTTAAAGGGCTATTTCATCACTTATTTTAGAAAATGTTATATACCACCTCAAAACATTAAAATGCCATTCCAATCGGTTATAAACATTACATATAATTGTCATAGACACAAGTCATTACAATCAATCACATTTAGAATAAAGAGTAAAGGCAAGTGGTTTGATTTTAGAACAAGGCGGTCCTATGATATTATATGGATTTTGAAGTTATGTTGATTTTTAAATATAGAACAGGAAACATGGAACAAACCTCGACGTGGGCCGAAAGGGCAAAGGAGCAGTGCCGACACAGTTCGACCAGCAGTCCACCATATACCATCATTCCCCCAGCCCATTCTTCAGCTCCGCCCAGACTACGCGCCTTTGTCGACTGCCTCCGACGATGCGTCTAACTGGTCCATGCGAGACCTCTTCTCTGAGAGCTAGTCGTCGTGCGATTTGCATGAGAGAGCCGGTTGTTTCTCCTTTCGTTTTCTTCTTCCTCGTCCGGGAGAACGCTTACTGCTCGTCACCGTCATTTTGGGCGGCATTCGTTTGCAGCCTCTTTCAGGCGACTTTCTTTGCAGCCTCCTTCTCAGGTTCATCTTTGCCGGGCTCCACCGTTTGTTCCTCATTCTACGTGGCCTCATCTTACGGCTACATCTCACGTGCTTCATCTACGTGCCTCATTATACGGTTGCCTCAGTCTCGTCCATCCGACCCCGACGTTCCACTCTCTCCTCGGCACTACATGTGCTCAGTTCTATGGTTGCAGATCGTCCATCCGTCTCCGACTTCTCAGTCCCAGGCTTACACGTGTGTCCTCAGTACTCCGTCCAACTATCAGACAACTCCGACTGAGCTACCCTTATGAGATTCTCGGCGGGCAGGCTTCTACGTCTACCACCCTAGTGTTCGAGAATTGGACCCGAGTGCCTATAGGTGAGTTTAAAGTATGTATTTTTTAATGTTTTAACTATTTTGAATGAAGTTGTGCTCATATCTAATTTTTTACTTAAGTTTTAATATATTAATTTTGTGAGTTTTGTGTGCAAGGTTTCACAGCCAAGATGTTGTGAGAGCCATATCGTCGTGTATGAAGACCTCATGTTCGACAGCCTTGGAGAAACACACTGAGGTTGATAGGGCACGAAGGAGCATTGGTGAAGGAAATGGAAGCGAGATGATCAAACTTTTCTTTTTTGTTTAAAAAAACTGTTTTTTTTTAAAAAATTAATGTAATATATATGTTAAAATTTCATTTCTTATTCTATTGCAGAGAATGTATAACATGGACGGCGGATTGGATGGCACGGTAAAGAAAGACGTATGAAGAAAAGGCTGCTTGCGTCTTAAAGACACATTCTACCGGTCCTAGTTAGAAGACTGAGGCCGCATATTGCTGGAGATGACTTGCTCCGAAAGATGAAAGACCCAAAGTCTTCAAGAAAAAAAGTCGGCCCAGGCTATAGGCAAACAGGAGAGGCGGCAACGCTACTGACCCGCCCTGATGTCAACTTGCTGCCAGGATCCGTCTCAACTATTATCGAGCTAGCAATTGTTAGTCGATCTTCATGTAGTATGTTAAATAAATATTCATGCGTTAAACTTTTTTAATCACTAACACTAATGGAAAATGTTTTTGTGTTGGTTAGAGTGAAAGAAGGTGACGAAGCCAATGCTGCTGAACTCTACCTTGACACTCAACTTCAAGAAACATCCAGCAGGAGACCGCAAACCGTTAGCAAGAAGTGCTGCAGAAGTGATGTAAGTTTCTTCTATTATTACTCAGTATTTGCTTTTTTAGGCGGAAGTTCCGGCTTAAAACCATGAGTACGAATAGATTTGTTTTATATGATTGCATTTATATTTAGCGCGGAATTCCGATTTAAAAGCGATGAGTCAGAATAGGATTCCTTTTATCATGATTTGCGTTTGATGATTAAGGACGGAATTCCGGCTTATAAGCCGATGAGTAGAATAGGATGCGATGTTTACTTTATGTTGATGTTTAACAGGCCAAACAGGGGCGAAATCCCCTGATTATAAGTCGAGTAATACGAATATGATGGCTTTAAATGTCTTAAGTTAATAATAGGTTGATATGTAGAAGTAGGCTTGAGAACCCAAAAATGCAAAAATGACCCTTGTAACACGCCCCAATATTGTTGGTTGTGGTTTTACGTTCCAATCTAGTAACGCTAGAAATCGTTAAGTGGATAAAATTGACTGAATGCGAGCTTTAAAAGCTTGTAATAGTTGAATAGCGTAGAAGTTAGGCTTGAAAGACCCCAAAAAATGCCAAATGCCCTTCACGCCCGAATCGACTTGTCGTGTCTGTAAGTCTATGAATCAGAGATAGAAACTTAAGTGGATAAATTTTGACATGAATGAGCTTAAAAGCTGTAATAGGTTGATATCGTAGAAGTTAGGCTTGAATAACCCACAAAAACGCAAATGACCCTTTCACGCCCGACATCGCCTTGTCGGTTCTTAAGCTTATGCAATCAAGCAGGAAAGCTTAATGGATAAATTTGACATGAATGAGCTTTATAAAGCTTGTAATAGGTTGAATACGTAGAACTTAGGCTTGAAAACCCAAAAAAACGCCAAATATGACCCTTCACGGCCCCGAATGTCGACTTGTCGGTTTAAGTATGCAATCAAACCTAGAAAGCTAAGTGAAAAATTTCATGAGATGTGCGTTTAGAGAAGTGCTTGGATATAGGTTGAGTAGGTGGCCTTGAAACCCAAGAAAACGCCACAACATGACCCTTTCACGGCCCGAATCGATTTTCGGTCTTAACGTATGGCAATCAAAAAACCTAGAACAGCTTAAGTGATAAATTTGACATATGAATGAGCCTTTAAAAGCTTGTGATAGGTTGAATACGTAGAAGTTAGTTGAAAACCTCCAAAAATACGACAAGGACGCCTATCCGCCTGAATTCGACTTGTCAATTTCTTAACGTATGCAATCAAACTAGAGAGCTTAAGTGATAAATTTGACTGAAATGAGCTTTAAAAGCTTGTAATAGGTGAATATGTAGAAGTTAGGCTTGAAAACCCCAAAAAAACGCCAAATGACCCTTTCCGCCGATTCGACTTGTCGTGTCTTAACGTGTCAATCAAGTACCTAGAAAGCTAGTGGATAAATTTGACATGCAATGAGCTTTAAAAGCTTGTAATAGGTTGAATTATGGAAAGTTAGGCCTTAAAAACCCAAAAAACGCAATGACCTTTCAAGCTCAACTGGATTTGTGTGTCTTAACGTGTCCAATCAAGAATTAGAAAGCTTAAGTGGATAAAATTTGACATGAATGAGCTGTAAAAGCTTGTAATAGTTGAATATGTATAAGTTGGCTGAAACCCCAAAAAACGCAAAATGACCCTTTCATGCCCCGAATTGATTTGACGTGTTAATGTGTCATTTTGTTTTTATTCTGAATTGTTTCAACTAACTCTATATTTTGCAGGAAAAAATATACTCGGACATTTCTGAGTCACAAGCTGTGCACACTACCAGGATCCCAAGTTGTTTTTTTTAGACGGTCAGTGGGTTTCAGAAGGTGAAGTCATGGGGTTCGGCAGGAGAAATGGGTTTCTCTTTATATGAGAAAGCTCGCGTCGACATGCGGGATCAGCTTCTCGCATCAGGTTTCGCGCAGCTTACAAATTGATGAGTGAATTGGTGCGAGATAAGCGGAGTTAGCGGAGAGAGACGCAGCGGGGACGAGGAGCACGTCGTCTAGCCGAGCAGCTGAGCCAACGGGACGAGGAGCACGTCGTCTAGCCGAGCAGCTGAGCCACGCGGACGAGGAGCAACGCCGTCAAGCGGAGAAAAAAGCAGGCGGACGTATAATGTGCAAGAAAGGCGCAGATGGACGCTTCATGAGGCAGTTCGGCGATCCCCTCCATTTTCCTGACGCTTTTTCCGGAGACATCGACAGACGACGATCGCACAGACAGTTCTGGTGCTTCGGGAGCCTTCGTAGCGTAGTTGCAGTTAGTTAGATTTGGATTTATTTTCTCGTAGTTATTTGTTACATTTTCACTTAAAATTTTAGAAAGTATATTGAGTTAATCTTTCATGTAATGCAACTTGTTTATATATAATATAAAACTTAATTTTTTGTATATTTATTATGTGTTTTGTTAATATTTATTTTCATATTACATTTACGGGAAAAAAAGTGAAAAACGCACGTGCAAAAAAAAAAAAAAAGCCGGTGTTAATTTTTTAGCGACCAATTATTCGGTCGCTAATTCCAAATTCCCTCCTTTTATTTGGAGGGAAAAAAATTAGCGACCGACTAATCGGTCGCTATTAGCGACCGATTAGTCGGTCGCTAATTTTTTTTCCCTCCAAATAAAAGGAGGGAATTTGGAAATAGCGACCGAATAATCGGTCGCTAATAGCGACCGACATGAAGATCGGTCGCTATTAGCGATCGATTAGTCGGTCGCTAATGTTTTTCACGTCGAATTTTTCTCCAATTTTGCCAGTCGTATTTTCGGTCGCTAATGGATTAGCGACCGAAATTCGGTCGCTAAAAAATTTTAGCGACGAACGAAAAGGCGACCGCAGTTAGCGACCGAAAATCGGTCGCTAAACCCCATTAGCGACCGATTTTCGGTCGCTAACTGCGGTCGCCCGTGCGACTTTTTCTTGTTGTGATTAGTGTTCAAGATATTAAAAACCTAGAATCTAAAAATAGGGGATTAAAATCTTGATTGTCAGTTCTTTGATTGTTTCGCCGGGAAACTCGTCGGAAATTCGCCGGAGATACGCGTCAGATTCCTTGAGGAGAGAGAAAAAGCAATCAGAGAGCCCAGGGGTTTGTACCCTGGGGACCACCTCCGATGCTTAAGTCAGCAAAGGGAGGAGAGAGAAAAAAGTAAGAAAGAGAGAGAGTGTTTAGAGAGAAAGTGTGTACTGGTGTCAGAAATCTCAAAAGTTGGTCCCCTGATCATGTGGTCCTCAGTCCTATTTATAGGCAATGTGAGGGCAAGATCGTAATTTTGCCAAGAGTTAGAAGAATCTGGAATATCTTCTAACTGAATTCTGTTAGGCTGCTTCTTTAAGAAGCTACTTCCTGTTGACTGATCAACCTAATCCATAATGGCCTTTCCGTAATTATTTATTGGGCCTGGCCCAGTTTCAGGTGGGTCGGAACAATTAGAAAAGGATATTTGGAATTTGAAAATTATGTTTTTTAAAATTCATGACATAGCGTAAAAAAATTGAAGTACAAGTATGAAAAAAATGAATTATTCATTAGATCTAGAACAGAGCAACTAGAAAATAGAATAATAAAATCAATGAATACCAAACATCAAGCAAATAAAAGATAAATCAGAATCAACAAATTCATTCTAATAGCTTTTAACTCCATCATCAATTAAATATAAAGCCCTAAAATATGAAGAAATCTACTTTTTCCATGCAATCAGAATGCTGCAAAATTGGTCTCTTTGAAATTGTGAGGAGTTGTAGACAATAAATATGCAAAACAAAAATCGGAAAATTAGTTGAGAATTAATGTGAATATGGTTTTTTATTACCATGGAGAGAGAAGGGGGTGAGACCGTGAGAGAGAAGGGGGTGAGACCGTGAGAGGATATGTTAAACATAAGTTGTACGTGCAAATGATCCAAAACAAGCAAAGTAACATAATTTCTCGACAATTTAACAGAAGTTAACTATGAGTACCTTTTTGCAACTTTTGCAACAAGGGTACTCAAATTGCAACACTTATTAAAGTTGAGTATCTAAGTATGCACTTAACTCTTTTGTTTTTTACCCCCACATTTTTTTTTTTAGTTTAACTCCCACAACTTGTGCAACGTTACAAATCGATGTGAAATTGTAACGGAATTTTTGTGGGGGTAAAAAAACAAAACAAGTGAAAGTAAACACTGCATACTAAGAGAATACTAGACGTTAGAGAAAGGAAAAATTGTGAACTCCCACCTTTTAGTTACACGTTTTCGTAAACTCCCACCTTTTAGTTCATTTTTTTTATACTCCCACCTTTAGTCGCACCATTTTTTGTAAATCCCCACCTCCGTTAATTTCCGTTAGCAAATCTATTAAGTTTGGGGGTATTTGTGTCTTTTCCTCATCTATTTTATCTTACATCTCCCTTCCATGCACCCACGATTTGCCATTTTACTTCCCTTTCCTCCTCCTTTCTCATTACCTCAATCTTATTCTTCAACTTTTTTTTTCAGAATCCATTCAATTAAAAACACAAAAGAGCCAAAGATGTGATTTTGCCAAACTCAAAATTATAGCAAAACAATTATTGCCACAATTGAAGATTTTTCTTGCAGCATTATTATTGTTTTTGTTTGTTTTGAAATCAGAAAATAGTTTCAGCTTCTTCCATGACAAACTTCATGTTTAACTCACTGTATGTTCTCAAATTTTATTGCTAATCAGTCCCTTTTCTTTTTTAATTGATTCGAATGTGTTTTAAAAACTGAAAATTAATTTGAGTGTTCATGGACAATTCAATCCTAGATTGATACTATGTTACTCAAAAATCCAATCTTCTTAAATTATTTATCATAAAAACCCATCCACCAAAATCAAATCTTTCACTTTAATTGGTTTCAATTAAATCGCTCGAGTTCTTCAATTTTCCTCATTTAACTTCCTAAAAATTAAAATCAATTTACCTAACTTGAATTTGTTAAACCGCTCAAGTTCTTCAATTTTGCTCAATCACAACGAAGGCTCCACCACCTCAGGCGTCGGCCGCTGCGACACCAGTACTTCCGCCACCACCTCCATCACCATAGGAGCCTATCCAACCACATATTTGGCGGCTCAAGTTGATGTTCGTTTGATGACTACTGTTTTTTTAAGAACACTATTAATCGTTATTGGAGAAACAGGAGGGATTCTACTTAAGATGCTCTTTAGCTTTTGTGTCATGGAGAATTGAGTTGGGTGATAGTGTAAACATTGGATTGGTGGGAGATTTTACCTGATTATTTGGGAAAAATTGAGCCAAATTTGAAGTAAGGCAAAAGAGAATGGAAGAGAAGAAAAAAGAGAATGAAGAATCGAAGGAGGATCGAAGCAATAAGAAGGAATTGAGAGGTAGTTGGGCCAAGATAACGGAATTTGCTAACAAATGCTAACGGAGGTGGGAGTTTAGAAAAAATGGTGCGACTAAAGGTGGGAGTATAAAAAAAATGAACTAAAAGGTGGGAGTTTACGAAAACGCGTAACTAAAAGGTGAGAGTTCGCAATTTTTTCCTTAGAGAAAAGCCGATAACATCTAATAATCTGCGAAAAAATGATATAACATTTAAACAAATCAAAATCATAAAAAAAAGGAAAAATTTTCAGTAACTACCTAATAAAGACCTCTTTTTTAAAAAATATACCTAATAAACAGTTTATTTTACAAAACTACCAAATAAGTTCTAAAAATTTTCAAGCACTACCAGTTAACCCATTACCTCTCATTTCTTAACTAAGGTTAACATTATTTTCATTTTTCCTTTAATTTTACACGAATTCCACCCTTTCTCTTCTATTTTACATGATCTTTCTTCTTTACTCCTCTATTTCATTAGTTCTTCTTCTTCATTTTTCTGGCAAATTCTTCATCTTCATTGTTTCATCTTCCATTTTTTTGGCTCAATCCATGGCAATGACCTTTCAATCAAAACCAATATACTCAAGTAATGTTATAACCGCTAAAACACCCAATTCAAGCATCAATTAACTACATCATTGTTCAATTACAATAATAACAACAATTACTACAATCAGTCATGTTTTTCCGACAATTAAAATTAGGGTTTTCGAAATATGCAATATTCATTACCCATAACTAAGGAAAAACATGAATTAACTATTGGATTTTCTGAAATATGCAATATTCCATACCCCAATTAAAAATACCTTGATTATGGCTTTTTTGGTGCTTTTCTCCTTGTCCATGGCATGCGTTTACTCAGAACTTAGCCACAAAATGCAACATGTACAGCAACGGGAAAGTATAGGAGAGAGTGAGTGTTGTGGAAGATGATGAGTGGTTGTAGTGTATATATTTTTCATTGATATGGTGTAGTGAAACAGAATAGGAAGAGAAGATTGAGTAATTGGAGAGGGATATGAAAGAAGAGAGTGTCGAAGGTGAGGCAAAGAGTGTTGGGTTGATGGGAAAGTAAATAGGAGGGTATTTTCGTCAATTCATATGATAGCTGGGTGGATGGGAAAGCAATTGGAAGGGTGTTTTCGTCAATTCGTATAGTAAATATTTAACCTTAGTTAAGAAATGAGGGGAAATGAGTTAATTGGTAGKGCTCAAAAAATTTTAACAACTTTGTAGGTAGTTTTGTAAAATAAACTGTTTATTAGGTATATTCTTTAAAAAATGGGTCTTTGTTAGGTAGTTACTGGAAATTTTCCCTAAAAAAAAAAAAAAAAATCATGATCAAGCGAACTTACCATGTTCTTGTGCTCTGTGAAGAAATGATTTCAGAAGCTCACGCAGAAGACTCCCTATGATTGCTGTCACAAGCAGAGAGCGCATGGTGATTACGAGGATCGCCAGATTCGCCACCCACATCGACTTGTGGGATATAACTATGAAAACTCCACAGATAAACGCTATCATAGTAAAGATAAGGGCAACCATGAGTAAATTCATGCTTCGATCGATCAACAACATTGTTACATCAGAATCTTTGATGATGGACCATACGAGGAAAATTAACACAATTATAGAACAACATAGAGCTGTTGTATCTGATATCATAAACACCACAAACGCCGCCTTTTTCGCCATCCTTGCTTCTCCGTTGTTTTGATTCAATCCACCAGGGAGAGTAAATCCAGCAGTAAATGGAATAGTGGCTAGCAAAGCAGCGATCACTGATAATGTGTTCCTTACATCCAACAAATTGGTCTTACGACGAAGATAATCCAATATCTCCGCACATCTCTTTCTGAAACAATTCACAACAAAAGAAGTTCACCAAATGCAAAAGAAATTAGCAAAGTAAATAGACGCCCAAAATTAAAATTGTTGATTTTTTTTTTTTTTAATTTTTTAGTGACGGAAAGGGATGGGAATAAAAGTTGTATGATCAGAGCTTGCTAACAAGAAACAAAAAATTCCACAAAGCTACTTGCAGCAGGTTACAATGATATGTTTAAGATAGGTTACAGAGAGAGAACATACCCATTTGTTGTCTTCTTTGCATCTTTCTCGGAGTAAAGATCTAGCAGTTTCTCTATCATTATCCTTTTTGTCGTACAATATGTCTTTTAACTGGAGCAATGCTTCTGTCATATATATGTCCCCAGTTTTAACTGCTGTATGTAAAGGTGTTGCCCCTACGGAATCTCGGAGATTGATTAGATCCATCATGTATGGAAGCTTGAGAAAGTCTTCATAACTATTCGTATTTGAAAGTTTTATATGATGCAAAGGTGATGTTTTATGTGTAGCACAATGTTCTTTAAAATTTCCACGGTAGCATTCTATAAAGGCACGAACAGTTGAGACATGGTCATTCTTACATGCTTCAATCCAAGCTAAGGGTGCAGTCTCAAATATGGTTATAGGATCCGTTAGTAACATTGCTCTCACAAGCCAATCAACACCACCAGCAGAGGCTTCATCAAGAGGAGTTATTCCGTCTGCATCTTTTTCTGTGATAAACTCCCTAGCTGTTGTAGCAAGCCACTCGCCAAAGTCTTTATCTACTTTCAAAATGGAAATGATGTAATTAATAAATCATACAAAGCTATTACTCTCTCAATTTCAAAAAAAAATTCTATAGACTTTCAACTTTAGTAGGTTTGATATACTGACTTGACAAACTACTATAAGAAAAAACAGATTTTCAATAACTTGTTGAAAAACCAACTCATTACTACCGATATAAGTTACTAAGTTACTACTTTCTGTTTTTAAGTTACTCTTTCGTGTTTTCAAGTTTCAATCTTTTGTATTCCTCCATTTATTGTTTCTAAATAATTGTTACATTTTTAGGTAAATGTTTTATGTTTCTAAGTTTTTCTATTGTTTAAGTTACACTTATTCAAGAAAAAAAGTCAAACAATTTTAAGTTCCTGAAATTTGTATTGAAGTTATAACATTTGGTTTGAAAGTTACTCTTTTGTGTTTTTATGTTATTGTTTTTTGCTTAGTTATTGTTTTATTTCTAAATTGCTAAGTCATTGATTTCTATTCTTAAGTTACTCTTTTGTCTTTTAAAGTTACTGTTTTATTTTTTCAAGTCTTATCACAAACATTGTTTTTCATTAATATACTGTAAAGCCGTTGCATGCAATACTTTTTGTACTTCCTTTAGTATAACGTTCGATCCTTTTCAAATAATTCCATGATAATTAGATAAATTTTACTCTTCTGTTCCTTTTGTTTGTCCTGTTTTATGTAATTCTTAAATATTTGTCTTGTTTAAAAAATTTCTATTTAGAACTTCAACTTTTTTTATCCACCTATTCTATAGATAAATGAACCATATTTATTATTTTTCGTCTATCATAATACATATTATTAACTTTTTCCCATTATACACATCGTAATACACATCTAGATTATTCGTCTCCAAAATTAACTTTTCAATACACATTAATAACTTTTTCCCATTTATATTGATAAAAAAATCAATAAATATCTTTTCAAGTAAAAATCTTAATATATTAACTCATTCTCTCAATTAAAGATTAAAGAACGGATGGTTGGAGTACTTAACAATTACCAGTCCTATAAAATTATATGGATTTATTTATTTATTTTTTTTTGAAAAAAGTACATGCGGAGTATATATATATATATATATATGATCTGACCTGTGCACTGTGGAGCAAAATGCATGATATTCTGTCCCTCTGAATCCACCAGATATGATTTCCAGGTCCGCCGGTTTAAGGTGAGCATTATTTTCTTTGCTAATCTATAACACTTGTTTTCCATTGCGAGCAACAGAATTCTGCACTGAGGCATGTCCAAATCTAGTATTTAAGAGTAATTATTCTTATGCAGTGACAATATCTGTATTGCTAGTTCTTCACGTCGACCTTTTATGGATTGGTGTAGAGCTCCATCATATATACTCATCATTTAGTCTAAACCACGGCATCTCATTTAATTGATTGTTAAACCCTATTGAATAAATGGATTTTTCTTTGGTGGTATGTGGCGAAAAATGACCACCGAAGTCAATCAAAGTCAAGACAATCTCAGCCCTCCATCTACCTGTGCAACATGGTGCATAATGTAAGGCATTGCAATGGTTATTATCCTTAAGATCAGCCAAATTTTCAGGATTTACAGTTTTTAACATGGAAAATGCAAGATCTTCACATCTTTTTTGATCGCCAACAATAGATATTCACCCTGAACCTGTAAAACTTTATCAATTTCCAAGTTCAAGATATACTGTGCTAAATTTTGGTGTCTACGATTTAAAGATAACCACAGAGGTGTCTGTCCTGTCACATCCTTGGCTAACCATAGCGACCTCAGACGATCACGTGGCTTCTCTTTGACAACCTTTTCAAATGTTTTCATAAGGAGTTGGGTAATCTTGATAGCATCTTTTTGATCAGGGGCACATTCGGCCAAAAAGTGGAAAAGGTTCCGGCGAAGAGGATTGTCCGCTCGATCTATCAACTCTACCAGAACCTTGTCTATATCTCGGATAATGTCGTTGCATTGTACTCCGTAGTAAACATCCAAAAGGCCACACCTTTCCATGTTCTGCCCACACATGAACTATCGTGTAACCAACTTCAGACACCTCGGTAACCAGATGTTTCCTCTCTTCGATCAATTTTCTGCAAACCTCTTCTCCATCTGTAAATAATAAATACTTAATCATCGAAAATATTAGGAAAAATCACCCTTTTCCACCTTTTGTTTACTAAAGTTGACCAATTCTCACCTTTTCAAATTTTTTGGACAAATTCCCACCTTTTCATTCCAAAATCTCACAATCCATCACCACTTAACCCCTACTGTTAACAGATCCGTTAGTGTGGGTCCCAAACGTTAATTACTATTGTTATATACCTCACTTCACTCGACATTATTTCACACATACACCCTCTTACAATCCTCCTCCTCTCTTCCAATCTTCCTCTTCTCTCAGTCTCCTCTGCTGCTCATTCATTGCATCTTCAATTCAACAACTCAGGTAAGTAAGAATTGCATTCAATTATCAAAAAATTCATGCAAGGTCATTTCGTTTTCAATTGATTCGAAAATTGATAGTTTTCCTCATTTTTTTGAAAATATAGTGGGACAATTAAATAATTAAACAAACCAATTGCACTAATTCAGAGATAATAAACAATGCAATAAACATTAAACAAACCCGAACTTTGTCAAATTTCAACAATTACTATTAAAAAATGTTCGATGGCAGTAAACAAAGCAATAATTATAAAAAAAATGCAATTGTATACTAACTACATTAARCTTAAATAAACATAAATTAAATAAAAATTACCTCAATTTGCCCCAAAATAAACGCCTAAATTGTGCGAAAATGGAGGACTTTTGAGTAATTTTCTTGGMAAATGATGATGTTAGCAASAATACAGTGAAGTGCGCTGTAATTTGGTAACTTTGAAGGATTTGGGGCTGTAAATTTGAGGTTGGTGAGATGAATCAATGCTTTGAGGAAGAAGGAAGCAAAGAGTGGAGTGAAAGAATGGAGGTTCGAATGCTGTGATGTGGGTAAATGAAGCAGAATGAGCATAATTATGAAATAACCCCCATACACTAACGGATCTGTTAACAGTAGGGGTTAAGTGGTGGTGGATTGTGAAATTTTGGAATGAAAAGGTGGGAATTTGTCCAAAAAATTTGAAAAGGTGGGAATTGGTCAACTTTAGTAAACAAAAGGTGAGAAAGGGTGATTTTTTCAAAATATTATTTGGAAGAGGATGAGATCACTACAGAAAACGGAGATATATAACTATGTGGCCCAAAAAGAATATCATTGCTTGCCTTGCTTGGAATGCTACGGGCATCCCATCCACACCCGAGCTTCAAAAAGCATTAAGCATGCCAACAACCTCATTGAACACCAATCAACCAATACTTCGACTTATATATTACTAAAAAACCACACCCCAGCTGTAAACACTATAACTATGTGGGAGGCCCTTGATAGATTATCAAATAATCTTGTAAATAAATTAATTATGTAAAATATCTTTGAATATTTTTAATATCTTTATTTGTATAGTCTAACCTAGGGTAAATTACGGTAAAAAATTCTTTCATGGTATCACGAGTCTATGTTAATTTCTCTTTGATGGCCTAAATCTCTATTTCCGCTTCTTCTACATCTCTTCTTCGTTCTTCGTCATTTGGCCTACTTCCATGGCCAAATCACCGAAGCTTCATCCAACAACTCTGATAAGTCGATTATGTAGAGTGAAAATGGTGTGGAGATGCGTAGAAAGAGAGAAGGAGACCTGATGGTTGGCGGACTGCTATTGCTTGGCGCAGCGCCATTGCATTATGGATGAAGTTCAAGCGCAAAGGAGGAAGCAGCAGCAAATGGCGGGGCGCCATTTGGCCCCTGCCCGTTTTGCGTTTGTGCCATTCACATGCATTTTATTTCTATAATTTTCACAATTACAACTCTTGTATCAAATACCTTAAATTCTCTAAACCTTAAAACAATAGTTTAAGCATAGATTTAGAGTGTGAGCTCTTCAATTGAATGCAATTTGAGCTTGGTGTATTTGCTACTTATTCATCAATTCAATCAAGGTGCTAAGGGTGGGTTTTTCTCCCGGTTCTCGGGTTTCCCACGACAACTCTATCTTCTCAAATCTCTTTAATTTGCTCTTTATTTACTTGCTTGATCTTGTTGATTGTTCTCATGGATTGAGTATTGGTTTATACTTGTTGCTTGGGTTTTGATCTTGCTTGCATGCAATTGTTATTGAACTTGTCTTTGCCATAACAATTGGTATCAGAGATGGGTTGTTTCTTTGGTGATTGTGGCTTAGGTTTTGAGTTCAAATTGTCGTTTGAAGTAAGAAAACTCAAGTTTATTGATTTAGGCGTTTGAGGTTTAAATTATTTTTGGTAATTTTGAGACCTTGATTATCAAAACCCTAAATTAATATGGAAGAGAACAAGATGAAAATTGAGAAGTTTGGTGGGAAAGACTTTGGCTTTTGGAAAATGCAAATAGAGGACTATTTGTATCAAAAGGGTCTACATATACTTCTCGATGGTAAGAGGCCTGATAGTATGAAAAGGAGGATTGGAGAGTGCGAGATAGACAAGCACTTGGAGTGATTAGGTTGACTTTAAGCAAGAGTTTTGCTTTTGGGGTCAAGGACATAACTACGACGGAGGAGATGCTAAGTACTTTGTCAAACATGTATGAGAAGCCTTCCACCATTAATAAGGTGTTTTTAATGCGTCGTTTGTTTGAGGTCCGGATGAATGATGGCGGTTCGGCTGCCGATCACATTAATGAGATTAGTTTGATTTCGTCCCAACTATCATCGGTCGAAATCAAGTTTGAGTATGAGGTGAAAGCCTTAATTTTGCTTTCCTCGTTACCTAGGTCAAGGGATACGGTGGTTTCCGCGATAAGCAACTCTTCGGGTAAAGAAAAGTTGAAGCATGATGACGTTCGAGACTTGATCCTAAGTGAGAGCTTGAGGAGGAAGGAGTCGGGTGAGTAATCGTCGGGCGGTGCCTATTCTACTGAAGGAGGTTGAGGAAGACCAGCAAAAGGTAACTCAAGGGGTTGATCGAAGAGTAGAGGGAGGAGTAAATCGAGAGGTAAATCTGGAATTGTGTGTTGGAATTGTGGTACTAAGGGACACATTAACAGGGAGTGTCCAAATCCCAAGAAGAAGGGAGGTTCGGGGTAACATAACAAGGATGATGGGAGTTTATTAGTTAGTGTGGCTTCGAGTGATGATATAGGGGATGCCTTGGTTATTAGTTTGAACAATCTTGTTGAGAACTGGATACTTGATTCGAGAGCATCATTTCATTCTTCTCCAAATAAGGAGTATTTTCAGAACTTTAAGAGTGGAAGCTTCGAGAAGGTATATCTTGCGGATGGCAATGCGTTGGCAATTGAGGGGAAGGGAGATGTTATGATCAAGACTTCAAGTGGGAGTTCATGGAAGCTAGAAGATGTGAGGTACATTCCCGGTCTAAGGAAAAATCTGATTTCTGTGGGTCAGTTGGACTCAACAAGTCATAGGGTCATGTTTTGTGAGGGAAGTTGGAAGGTGTCAAAGGGGGCCATGACGGTTGCTCAAGGCACTAAAAATGGAACCTTGTACACTACCTAAGGGTGTCCGATCATGGTGGCTACGACTTCAGGATGTGACTCCAAGCTATGGCATGCTCGGCTTGGTCACATGAGTGAGAAAGGGATGAGATTGCTAGCTTCAAATGGTAAGTAGTCGGGGTTGAAATCAGTCGACATGGAATTTTGTAAAACATGTGTCTTTGTGAAGAAAAAGAAGGTTTCTTTCACAAAAACCAAACGGTCCATAAAGAAGGAGAAGCTAGAACTTGTGCACACAAACGTATGGGGCCCATATCACATATCATCTCTCTTGGCGGTTTTCCTTATTTCGTTACTTTCATTGATGACTCAACCAGGAAAGTATGGGTTTTTTTCATGAAGCACAAGTCAGAGGTGTTTGACAAATTCAAGACTTGGAAGGCAAAGGTTGAGAATTCGTCGGGGCGGAAGATCAAGGCGATCAAGTCCGATAATGGAGGTGAATATGAGCTGCAAGCTTACAAGGACATTTGTAAGGACAATGGCATTGTTTTGGAGAGGACGCTTGCAGGCAAGCCTCGCCAAAACGGCGTCGCGGAGCGGATGAATAGGACGTTGCTTGAAAGGGCAAGGTGTATAAGGTTGTATGCGGGTCTACCTAATACTTTTGGGCGGATGCAATTAATACTACGGTTTACCTAGTAAATTGTAGTCCCTCGTTACCTTTGGATTTCATGATTCTGAAAGAGACGTGGAGTGAGAAGGTGATTTCTTACTCACATTTGAAGACTTTCGATTGCGTTGCCTATTTGCAACGAAAAGAGAAACAAGCTTGACTCAAAAGCCATCAAATGTTACTTCATTGGGTATGGTGATGAGAAATACGGTTATCGATTGTAGGATCCTAAGAACCGAAAGGTTGTTAGGCATTGTGATATTACTTTTGATGAGAGTTCCTTGTATAAGGACAACTTTGGTGGAAAATCTTAAAAAAAGGCGACTTTGGAGCATGAGAAAGAGTTTGTTGAGCTAGATGATCGGGTTGTTCGAAGTGGTGAGCAAGTACAAGAAGAACAACTCGAGGGGCCAACGCAACAACTATCTCCTCAACAACGAGTTCCAACCCTGGTGAGTTCAAGTTCGAGTGATTCGGATGATGATGAACACCTTGATGAAGATGAGGATGAAGTTCGAGATGAATCTCATGCTACCCCACCGAGAAGGTCACACTAGTGGAAAAAAGGCTAAAAGCGTTCTCACAAAAGTTCCAATTTTTTTTAAAGCCTGGAGCTTTTATGGCATTCTAATTTTTATAATATAATAAAAGCTCCAGTTTTTTAAATAACTGGAGCTTTTAGTGACAAAAGCACCAGTCAAATAAAAACTTAAGCTTTTACTAAGTTACTAGGACACATAAGCAAGACAAACAAAAAGAAAAAAAAACAAGGCATTCATTCAAACCCACGACATTCATTCCAACCCACGACATTCATTCATTCATTCCCCCGAAACCCTTTCCCCCATAATCCCAAACATTCACTGCCAACCCACAAACCCTACCCATGGCTACTTGTTCACATCGCCTGCATCGACGGCCGACTTCGCCGACCACCACAACGAGGCAACGACACCAACGAGAGCGAAGGGAACAACCTGCTGCGCCGCAACAACGAGAGAAGGGAAGAAGCTGCTGCTGAAGACAACCGCCGCGAAGTTCACCGCGAAGCAGTGAAACCCCTAAAACAGATCTACAGGTTTGTTAATTTATTTTCTCTTTTGCAATTTATACTTGATTTAAAGTCCAATTGTTCTTAAATATAAAATACTACTTCTATTAAGATGTTATTCATATGTCAATTTTAGCATTCGTTTAATTTCCGTTTCGTTTTGTTTGATTTTCGTTTTGTTTTCTTTACCTTTCGTTTAATTTTTGTTTCGTTTTTGTATTTTTGTTTAGTTATCTATGATTTTCGTTGAATTTTCTTTGTTTTTCGTTTAATATTTTCGTAGATCTAAGTATGTTCGATTTGATTTTTTTCGTTTTTGTGTATACATTGAGAGGTTATGTGATAAGAATGGAGTTTCTGAGTGTGCATTACAGTTTGGAATAGGCTGCCCTTGTGCTCTAGGTTTGGCAACACCCACTGCAGTTATGGTCGGCACTTGAACTGGTGCTTCTCAAGGTGTGCTGATCAAARGAGGTCTAGCTCTTGAAACTGCTCACAAGGTATAAACTAGTGTGTTATTTCCTCACATATTATATTTTCATATAGTAGCATCAGTGTTACATATTCAATTTAAAGGTGAAGGACTCAAGGTTTACTATTTCAACTTATTACTGTATAATTTTAACAATTCTAGGTTATTTTAAGCAGTCTCTAAATTACATAAATCTTTTTCAGGGGAATTACATTGTGTTTGATAAGATTGGGACTCTGACAGAGGGTAAGCCAGTAGTAGTGATCACGCGATTGCTGCAATAAATGGTGCTCAGAGACTTCTATGATCTGGTTGCTGCTGCTGAGGTATTCCATCACTGCAGAAACTTGTAAATTATCAATTATCAGTGATGATCCTATTACTACTGTTTCTTTTAGCTTTCGTATCTGTTTGAGATTTTACTTTTTATTTAGATTTTGAGATGACATGGGCAATGGTGAAGTTGGCAGATATAGATGAGGAGGAAACTCATCAGTTTAATCCTTAACTGAGTCGTCTTTTCATATACTCTAACGATAAAAACCAATGATTACCGACCGTCCAAAACAAACCAAAAACGGTCGGTAAAAACGCGGAGACGGTCGGAAAAAGGTTTACCGACCGTCAACGGTCGGCAACACAATGGTCGGTAATTCAGAGTTTATCGACCGCTTACCGGTCGGAAAAAACTTACCGACCGTTTTACCGACCGTTACGGAAAACAGACGTTGAATTGCGTCCGTCAAAAACGGACGGAAATCTCCGTCCGTCTTAACTGGACGGTAATTACCGACCGCTAGGCGGTCGGTAAACGGAGCATCACCGACCGCTTAACGGTCGGTAAGTCATTTTCCCGCTCAGAATACTAAAAAAAAATTGAAAAGCAAGGTGACTTTTACCGACCGATTAAATCTGTTGACTTTTACCGACCGTCCAGGCGGTCGGTAATGGTCAAACTTATCCATTGTTTGACTATTACCGACCGTCTAGGCGGTCGGTAACCTTGCTTTTCTATTTCTTTTTTTTTTTTGTATTTACAGCTTTGATTCCCTGTAAAATGATGCAATTACGAAATAAATTAAACACTACGTTTCAATACTCCGAAGTGCAATGATCCATTAACCTGTACGTAGCATTTCATCAAAAGGCAAATGTGACTACAAAATGTGTTTAGTTGTTCTAACACATCAAAACGCAAAATTGTTAGTCTGTTTGTTTCGAACCATCAAAAGCAAATATTTATAGTGGTATAGCATACACATCGCTAAGTCTCCGAACACAACACTACGTCTCTCATGTGGGAGGATGCTGGAGGGTATGAGGGTCGTCGTCTCTACGAGGGAAGGAGTGCTACTGCACTGCTGGCTGAAGATCTGGTTGTAGCGGTCCAATGTGGCCTGCACTGGCGAGATTACTACATCTGAGCGTGTAAAGTCTGCGAACGCCTCTCGCTCCAAGGCAAGCGCTCCTGCACACTTCAGACGCTCGCCGTCTCTGACTCTGTCCCTGCTCGT
>SNQN01006978.1:24558-35554 GCA_008642245.1 Bassia scoparia
AGTACTCAATATATCTATGCATTTTATTAGCATATCATGATTCTCCTCCAAATAATTCCCACTACCATCACTGTGTGTTGCAGTTACACTAGAATTTGTGGCACTCATTTTCTTCTCAAGAAGTTCAAGCTTCTTCTTAGAGTTCTCACTCATAGCTACCAAAGCATCTGCCATTGCAATATTAACTTTCTCCCTAAGCTTCTTAGGATTTATAGTAGTCTTCGCTTTTTTGGCCTTTTGACCCTCTTCATCACCATCTTCTCCTTCTATGTCATTTTCATTATCACTATCAGAAGGGCTTTTAGTAAATGGATGAGAACTCGCACCAGTAGATGTTGTATCACCAAAAATTGTGCGTAGTTTATCATAATGCTTACATCCTTTCTTCCTAAAAGTTTTAGCTGACTTATGTTTCTGTTACAATAAAACAAAAAAATTGGAAAAAAGGTTCATTAGGTAATATGTATATATAGTTCCTTCCGCAAAAGCTTAGAACTTTAAATGCTCGTTGAAATACCTCATACAATTTTTGCCATATAGCATCCTCTGCAAAAAGTTGATTAGTCACAGCATTGTATCCAATTCCTATCTCCTCTAGTATTTTGCTAAATTGATTCCATTTTGACCTYAATTGATTGTACTTATTCTTAAGTTGTTCTTGGCCATAGTTTTTCTTTGTTTTTTCCTTTAGTTTTTRTTTAATCAATTTCCAAGCTGGCTTAGTAAGAGTAGTAGTTGGTCTATTGCCCTTTTTCACTTCATCCTCTATCAAGCCTATCAAGTAAGATTCAATAGATTCACTCCATACCCCAGTAGGTTCAATCTCGACAACTTCATCTTCACTCKTAATCTCATTGATCATATTTGACATCTAACAATTGTACCTAATAAGCCTAATTGATAAGAATATTTATTRGGGCGAAGTATATTGATCTATATTTTAATTTCAKATTATATCTATCCTCCTTCACTGTTTATCATTTGAAAAAACCCCAAAGTCACTAATAAGCCTAATTGATRGGAAAATCCCAAAAATCAAGCAAAAACCTAGAAAAATTCCCAAAATTCAAGCCAAAAAGAAAAAACAATAGTTTTTCCAAAATTGATGGAAAATTGAAAGTATACCACACACATCAATGGCAAAAAATTTATAGAAAAACATTACACAAAAATAGATTCAAGAAGTTAAAAAAGATAATAAGGAAAGCAATTACAGAAAAAAAAAGAGAGAAAGAGATGAAGGATCATACCTGGTGAAGGACGATTAGGGTTTGAGAATATGACAGAGGAAGTTGAAAATATACTCCATATGAGTGAATGAGAAGTGGAGTGAAAATATTCTCTTAAACGCAATCAGCAAAACCATGGAAAGTAGTTTCTTCATTTCCATTTTAGTTATATGAATATTTCGTAAAATTAGATTTTNGGAAAATCCCAAAAATCAAGCAAAAACCTAGAAAAATTCCCAAAATTCAAGCCAAAAAGAAAAAACAATAGTTTTTCCAAAATTGATGGAAAATTGAAAGTATACCACACACATCAATGGCAAAAAATTTATAGAAAAACATTACACAAAAATAGATTCAAGAAGTTAAAAAAGATAATAAGGAAAGCAATTACAGAAAAAAAGAGAGAAAGAGATGAAGGATCATACCTGGTGAAGGACGATTAGGGTTTGAGAATATGACAGAGGAAGTTGAAAATATACTCCATATGAGTGAATGAGAAGTGGAGTGAAAATATTCTCTTAAACGCAATCAGCAAAACCATGGAAAGTAGTTTCTTCATTTCCATTTTAGTTATATGAATATTTCGTAAAATTAGATTTTTAAAACACTTTTGCCAAACATGTTTTCTTTTCTTTTTTTGATTAAAAAACAGAAAAACCAAAAACTATAATGGTGCCGAACGGGCCCTAAATTAGTTAAAGGGTTTTATTTTCTTCCCTTCCCATTCTCATACGCTACTTTTCAAAAAAAAAAAAAGAAAGAGAAAAGCAGAGTCGTGCCACTGCGTTGTTGTTGCTCCACTACGTGTGCCTGCGTCACTGCTAACGGCGCCGGAGCTCCGCCATCGCCTCTCACCGTCGTCGGCCTACAGGAGCCTAATCGTCCCTCCCTCTTCTTTCCTCCTTTCTTCTTTATTTTCCTTTTGTTTTAATTCATGTGTTTTAACTTTGTTTAAACCTTGAAATTTTTATAACCCAATTATTAATACTAATTCTTTTTAGTATAATCTATTATGATTTGCAATGGATTTTATGATGTTAATTGTTAAAAATCAAATTTATTGGGTTATGAGATTAGGGTTTTAAATTAGGGTTTTTCATGTTTTTGATTAATCTATATAGCTGTCATTTTAGTATTCGATTTTTTTTTATTTTTATGCTTGTCAATAATTTACAAAAATTTGGTCGAGTGATCTTCCTATTAATATACACCTTGTGTAAACTTTTCCGAATTTTCCGAGCATCTTTACTATTTTAAAAAATTAGTTTTCGAAGTGATAGTTTTCGGGTTGCATATTCGGTTTTTGATTTTTATTTATTTTTATGTTCATCGATAATTTACTAAAATTTGTATGAATATTCTATGTACAACAATAGACTTTTTTGTGTACAATTTTCTTGAATTTTAGTGGTTTTTTTTTTATTATTTTAAGAAATTATTACATCAGATTAACAGTTTTCGATTACGAAATATGTTTTGTTCTTAAAATAAATCAAAAATATTTGGCACGAAAAATATGTGTTAGTTATGATATTTCCAAAATGATTTATAACCCTAATTACCATGAGAATATTTTCTGATTTATTATACATATTCGAAGTGATTTTTAACCATTGAAAAATATGGATTTTAAGGTTTTAAAAACATAAATAAATGGTTTATAATACAAGTATTGAAGTTAATCTTTAAAACATGTTTGAGGTTGATTTCTAAAGGTTTTTGTTGGATTTCAAGGGAATATCTATAGTTGTAATTTTGTTTTAGGAATCAATAGTAATTGATTTCTATTTGGTTKTAGGAGGGAATTCTCCATGAGTGATTGTTGAAGTGAAAAAAATTTGCGGGATTGTTTTCTTTTCAAGGTACGTATTACTTAAGGAATCCTTGATCTTTATGTATGCTTGAGGATGTTTGGAATACTTAGAGTCATGAGCAGGAAATTTCCATGGAATTTTTTGGTTGACACGAGTAATTTATTTACTAGCATCATGGTCAAATATGTTGTAATTTGGGTTACTCATGAGACTCGATATGGAAGATGTTAATTAGTCATTTTTCATTAATTAACTGGTTTGATCTATTGATGAATTAAGTGGAGTAAAGTATAACTTGCTCCATGAGGTGATTTTTAATATACGGATAACTTAAGTGGAGTAAAGTGTAACTTACTYCATGAGGTGCTTTTATTACTCGTTCATGACATGATATATGAATTGAGTAAAGGGGAGTATGCAAGTCTTAATGACGAGGTTAGTTGGCTTGTCCAATAGGTTTGTTAAATAAAGGAATTGAATATACCTAAAATTGGTACATGGGGTTTGTGGTCTTCTTTGTAAGCCATGCGAACTTGATGAGTAATTAACAGTTAAATAATAATATGAATGAGCAATAAAAATTTGGATTGGTGCACGTCTAGAGTATTAATAATCAAGGGTTGGGGTTGCAATTTCATTCGCAACTTTCCGAGAGCCGTATGAACAACGCGTCTTTCTTTTGGTATTTTTATAAAGGATTTTTATCCATTGTAGGTTAGTTGAGATCTCACTAGCTTTGGTGACAGACTCGCGCCCGTTCGCCATGTTTTGATGCCTTTCGATGGGGAGGCATGGGGTTGTTGCACCTTGTGTTTGATGACACTTGGTGTCTGGTTAATGTTCCTAAATTGTGAACATGGGTTGTGGATAACCTTATTTGTTGCTCAAATAATAAATAAAGTAATAAACTATATTTTGAGTCATATGTTGAAACTGAGTTGAACTAATTATAYAGGTGTGGTGATGATTTTTTGAATTGAGTATTTTGGATCAAATGCATATATAGAATGTGGTTGAGTAATTATGAACACCGCCGTTGGGTTTGCTTTGTTTCTTAGCAGTTGTCGTAACTTGGTATGTCCATTTTTAGGGGAGATGTTGTCCGTTTGTTTTCGCGTAAATCAAGATAGAGGCTCGACACATAATGTCTCACATACCGGAGCGATAAGAGCTTGCAGCGAAACATACGGCGAGACGCACGTCCACACCGGACTCCTGCTATATACCTTGCACTATATACCAAACACTTAGAAGTGTAATGGCCTCTGGCCTGCAGAGGAGAGAATACATTTCTTTCTCTAATGGATGGTATGTGATCTGTCCAAGCACTAAGCACATTTTATTATCTATTCACATCTAGGCTTTGGAAAATAAGTTCTGCAGCGTTTCTATTGTACAGTGGTGTCTTGAGAAGCACAGCACACATAGTGAATTATCGAGCATCAGCATACTTCATCTCATAGGCTGATTAACATGATCAGCTGATGAGTAATATGTTCGTCTTATGGAAATAAAAGTTTCAAAGGGCGTCTATACTTATGTGAATCAGGCAACCAGAGGAATTCAATTTCGCAAGGATAATACGCGATGTAGATGAATGAGGCTCTTAGAGAGATAATCAAGAATGTGTTACGAAGTCCAGTACACGCGGTGCGAGAGTGATATTAGCAAGTCACGAGATATCATGCTTCCTGTTAAGAAATTCGGGTGCTACCCGGTAATTATAGCCTCTTGCAAGTTATAAAACACAATTTTGCATGAAGATACAGAACTATTGTGGATATAAGACAGGGAATGAAGTCTTTTTTGATGGTCACTAATTGGACTTCCACAATACCAAGGCCTAGTAACCACACCGCTAGGCTATTTGAGCGAATGTGTGATCAAATGGGCCTTGGAACACATCGACTTAAGGATGGAGGTTGAAAAAGCACCAGTCTCGCGAATCAAGTGTCTATCTAAGGGTCGTTGTATTTCTCGCCGAAATTGTCTTGAATACATGCAAGTAGGATCTGACACGTCAAGTTATGAGCATTTGGTGTTTTACTCAAACATACAAGACATGTTTCAAAGTAGTTCCATCAAATATTCAAGCCAAAGAGTCTATTCATCATGAGGAGTATCATAACGCCAAAGAAAGATGAGACAACACTATCTCGTAACAAGATCCACAAAGCATACCCTAGGCAGAGATTACACAGCATATATTTCAACCCCATAGTCTCGGAGCCAAAGAATGAATGTGGCTTATGAAACACCGCGAGCAAAGTTTATGGGCAGCACTGCTTCGTAGAGTACATATTCATTTTCATTCCGGCTATCTCTATTCTCTAGTGCAAAAACAATATTGTGATAGAACTGAGCGCGGTCTTGATAGCAATTCGGCCTACTTTCTCAAGGCATAAGGCGTTTTCATCCGCACGTCGACTACGTACGATTAAGAATTTGTGCGTTCTTTCTCGTGAAAGAAAAGTCGCAAAGATAACAGATAGCGTCCACATTAAGTTTCGTGTGTGCTGAAACTGCTTTTGTTCCGGTTTCGATGGTAAGAGCATGGATATAGAGCTTATTAATAGCCACATGCGTATTTGCCATGTAGCTGAAGTTGGCATTGAGCTCTATTAACTATGAGAGCAAATGCAAGCAAAGTCAGCTCTGCGAGATATCGACACATTGTGTATATACAGAGACTACAAGTACCTCAACCTCAAAATTACTCGAAGAAATTGAGAAGAAAAATTTTGCGACGAGAAGTTTGAAGGGGATTCATTACACCCTGAACATTTTGTAGAGTTTGGCCAAGACGAATCATCGTTTTCAAAGAGGAAATTGACTTTCTATGACTTGTTCTATATTGGATTTGAAATGGTACACGCACCGAATCGGATGACACTTGTTAGCGCGTGATCAGTACTTTGTGTGGAAAAATGAGAGGCAAAGCCACTACGAGCTTGCTGCTCGTTACAGAGGGGAGTGCAGTTGATCCAGTAGAGAGATGAGTATTAGAAAGTAGCACTATTGTAGCCATAATCTAAGTCCATCTGTAAGCCAATGAACTATGGGAACTATTAAAATCAGCTCACCATAGAATGACTTTGCATGACGCTGTATAGTAACAGCACCACTCGACAAAAGTCTTGCGTTATACTTAAAGTCTAGGATAATGATGGACGACGTTGCTTATTAGTCGTAATTATGCGACAGGTCTTGATGTCACGTATAGTACAGCTGAGCAATCAATTATCAAGAGAAACGAATCTGACACGAGTCTTTATATGCGAGAGCCTGTATTCGGGATACTTGCGCGAGACTTATCTTTTATAATAGCCGTGTGAGCGTATGATAAAAATAAAGCAGTTCTGAGTTGCTTCGAACTTATCACCGGCTAGAAACTGGTTATGAAGATCTCTTATCGGTACAGCCAGCGCGAGCCGAGAGGAGGTTGGTCAATCAAGGACTACTTGCAGGCCGATATAAGGGAACAAGGCACACATTCTTTTCTAAAGATTGGAGCACATGTCCATCTTAATGATCGAAGGGCATCATGATCCATACGCCATGAGACGTAGCACCATGCTCCTGACTAACATACACTAATACAAACTGTGTGATTGTCTAATAACTGAAAGATCTGAGGCAGGAGAATACTCATACGCAAGACAAAAAGATGAGCTCGTCGTTACGACTTACTGTGCACGTCCATTAGTCTCTAAGAATATTGTCATTAACAGAGTAGATCGGAATTCCAATGCTGTGTAAATGACTATATCCGATTACAAGAGCACAACTATCTTCATATAGCGTATATGATGACACTATACTGAGTTTTTCTTCTCCGTGAGTTTTTTGGCAATCTTCACTCCACACATTTTCAGCGAAGAATCAGAGAAGCATCAATAGTACACCAACTTCGAGGTCTATTGCGATAAGTACACCATTAGTGCCTACATGATAACTTAAGGCCATCTGGGGCGAGCTTTACTGGGCGTTATGAGGTTTGCTCGCGCATAGAATAATTCTAAGGCAAAGGTATCCTCTTTCGTGGGATATACGATGAATTTCTTGCCACGCTATCAGAAAGTATATTCCGTAGCACAGCTCGAGGTGTTTTGGAAATTGAATCTCCCGGAAAGAGGTGAGCAGAATCATATAGGTATTTTGGAATATTCTCACACCATGACTCAAGAAGTTTAGCTGCACAGTTTCGGGTTTCGATGGAATCTTATCCAGACTAACCACGACGCACGGACCAGCACTATCGGAAAGATAAGCGCACCACACTAGCATCGACAACGCTTCAGAAAGCTAAAGAGTCAGCCGAGTTAAGGGAGAAGAACCCCGAGGATTCTCAGGTGACGGCTATACACACTGTATGGAGGGCAGTACGTACATTGGTGATTTTGCAGGTACCATGAGGTGGAGGTAACTCAGGTCGCAGAATCGTCTGAGTTGCATCCCGTTCCCAATGATACTTTCTATTACGTAACTTCTGAGACTAATCGTCTCTTTCAGACATAGCTTCAATTGTGGTGGGGCTTGGTCTGTGAGTAGAACACCTTGAAATGTTCCCAAATGAGTAGTCCGTGACCTTACCCGCCTCTCCACGCAGTTAGCTTTAGTTTTTTGGACTCGCAGATGCTTTGTATCAGTCACACAATAGTTTGTGAGACTACGTGAGGGTACAATTCTTCAAGAAACTTAAGATAAAGTCAATATATATAGGCAACGGCAATATAGATTATTTTCTTTCGCGTTTCATGATTTAAGAGATATACTCTATTTATGTTGTCACAAACGATTACGATAGGATACTCATGGCTTTCTTTGAATTTATTCATTCATATTCGATACATCACTTATTATGAAAAGTACAGCGGCTCTAGTAAGGTTTTTAAATTATTTGCGCGGAGAGAGGTGATTTTCTATGAATTTTGCAATGTTAAGAAATACGCAGAAAGTACGCAGATATACAAATTTAGATGAAAATAAGATATTAGAAATACATGAAACGAATAATTGACATATAGAAACGCTAAGTTTATTTAGCGAGGAAGGCATCTAGAATAATAAGAATCTAGAAAAATTCGAACAAAGCAAGATTAACTACACTTCCAGAAATGATTGAATATATTTGCAGATTCTGTGCTAAATTCAGTTATATAGCGCAAAAAGTAGGGTATGTCGTTATATATTTACGACAGACGTGGAGCTCGTAATTATACGCTGATCAGACGTAATACTACGATCCCCAACTTAAGTAAGCATGTCCACTGTTGAAATACAATTACACTTACGAGACCATTCATAGTCGATTGATTAATCGTCCTGAGAACTTTGTCTATAATTTCACTGAGAGACAAAGTTTGCATAAGTGTTCTACATAGTTAGTTGTCACGTGATAGATATACTAGCTCAGCATATGATTGCGTGAGCTATTATCGATCGAGGCAAGTGTCTAGGCGTTTTATTACTATCCTCATTATCACGGAGTAATTTTAAGGACGTTATGTTGGTTATGCCTCCTCGGTTCTTTTTTGCACGATGGTCCTAGAAAAGTAGCACTCCTTGTCCGTATCGCCTAACAGGTACGCGTTGGACACACGTCACGTGGCCACTACGTCAGCTCATAACACACTACCCCTCTCCGCTCTCAAATACCTCAAACACTAGTTACAGCCACTGGTCGGTTATTAAGTTCAAAGCATCTGATCTTTCTCATTTGACCAATCTCTAATCCATACGATCACAAACAAAGAGTGTTGAATTCTGAAGATTATGCTCACCTATATTATTGTACTCATCTATCTACTGTCTTCTTTGTTGAAATTATTGTTAGGCAACCCATTGTTATCGATGTATTTAATGATTATATTTATATGCTACACAATGTGGAAAATGCAATTCTTTAATTGTTTGCAAATGTAAAAATTGATGTGAAGAAGGTTCTTCTTTCATGTTTTTTGTATAAAATAGATTTTCACTGTGTGTATTTGGGTATTTCATTTTCTTGTCACTTTCTATGTCATATATATTATTTATCCATGTGATCAATACGTAGATTCCTCTATATCTTCATTAATTGAAGCCAATTTCTAAGGCGCAAAGATTCATTGCGCTTTAGTGTTTTTATTCGATGACACTAACTGAGTATGTATATCTTGTCTTTTATATAGCGATTCTACCAAAGAAGGAAGGATGGTCTTCTGAGTACTCGATTTCATGTTTATACAGAAAATCTTACACCTTTTTGTGGTCTTAATTCTTTGTCGAGGCGAATATTATGCGGTAAAGATAGGGAAAGTCTTTTTGAGCATACAGATTTGATTGAAGTATCTCATATTATCTATCAATATTAACTTCATTGTTTGTCACTAATATAGAACTTTATGGATTAACCTTATGCTATATATATTGTTGACTAGAGACAAAGGACCCTTGGAAAATGTATATAGTGATCCTCACATTAAATATCGATATATATCTATGGTACAACCAAGTGGGCTTATGGCAGCCTTCCGTATTATAGCATTTAGAATAACTTTCAAAGCGGTGTTGGACAATTTCTTAGGTTAGATAGTATCCTCTTGTGCCATAATTACGTATACACACTTTACATGGAGTCAATTTTGTGTTAGGCAAGTTAAGGGAACAAGCTTCCATAGAGTGTGAGCTACAAAACCGTAAAAGTTCAATAGATGAGACCATTTTCAAATTAATCGTCAATGCAATGGAATTGCAGGATCGTAGACCTTCGAGACGAAGTAGGGCCGCTACATGTCGGTGCGAATATCGGGTTTAAACAGATCTGAATTCGTTTACCATGGTCCACCGGAAACCCAACGAACTGGTTACTGATCAGAAGGTGGGCATTAATTTGGCACCAACGTTTCGGCGTCCGTGGAATAACCTTTTACATAGTGGCACGAGTGGCGATTCCCTTACTCGACAACATCACCAACGCACTCACGTGCGGGATCCGTGGCTCATGCCCACGCACAAGCACCTCGATGTAGTACAAGCGCGCGCGCCGCTATAAAACGCTGAGGGCGCGGCACGTCTAACAGTTATCCTCGATTTCGCTCGTTTGATTTGATTAAAAAGACGTATTAGAACTGTATTTTGTGTTTTTAGTGGTGAGAGAGCGAGACTATGCGAAGCCTAGCAACGTATGTGTGCCCCCGGAAATGAGGCGTAAGAGGGTATTTATAGGCGCAAAACAAAACGAGCGTAGATACGCTCAAACGAAGCGTATATACGCTCAGAGGAGCGTATATACGCCAGTTGGGCGATATACGCTTTGAAAATTCGAATCTTTTTTTGATCTTGAGCATATCGATCAGAGGAGCGTATATACGCTCAATGGATCGTATATACGCTCAGTTACTCAATATTATCTCACGTATTCTCGGAGATTTTCCGATTCTTCTTTGGATTTTGGCATGACCTAGACACCTCTAATATGGTTCTAGAGGGTTCAGAACATTCCGTATTCCTACGGTATTTTTTTGTGTATTTTCTGCATTTTTTGTATTTTTTTTGCGTATTTTGATTTTGTAAATATTGTAAAAAATCATAGAAAATTGTAGAAAAATCAGAAAAATAATCTAAAATACTGGTGGACTAGAAAAATGAGAGAATGCAATGAAAAGTGAAATCATGAAAATAACAATATAATTTATTTGAAAATCTAAAACCAAATAGAAAATTCTAAGAAATAAAGAAAATACTTTTTGCCTCTTATTTGACCTTCGACATATGATGATGAGCTTGCTTCACATATTTCGAGCTTTTCACAGAGTTCAAATGCGTCTTTTAGAAACAAATCGATCACAAAAGTGATATGTTTCATCATCGGTTACTGATTTGGGGAGACACATTTAGGTGTCTGCAACGACACACATAAACACAAACACGCAATCAACAAAGTTGAGTACATATAACATACGAAAAGCG
>SNQN01006979.1:0-15357 GCA_008642245.1 Bassia scoparia
TAACAACCATGATTACGAAGCACTTTATATTATACGTGTATTTGGCATGAGTAATATATAAGTTTGATGTGGTCAAGTTCTTTTGTGGTGTGATCATGTTAGGTTATGCCTTAACCTTATTATTTGTTCCTCCATATGAAGTATTAATATAAACGAATTTACAATTCATGCTAAATTGTTAATCCGTATATGACACTAGATCTATAGCAAATACTACTTCAAATAAGTCCAAATTATTCCAAGACAAAATGCAACAATGTTTCACCTAATTATCTCAATTTTATTAGCTTCATAAAAATAGAAAATTGTATACTCTCACCTCAAAATCATATGGTTGTGTGCGTGTAATGTGGTTGCAACTCTGAAATAAATTCAATTCGAAAATTATCACCACACACCTTCTTAATTTTAACATAAACAACAAAACTTACTCTCAAATGTGAGTTAACCGTTAAGTGGAGACTCAAATACCGCTTCGTTCAAATAAGCGAAATTATCCTAAGAGAAAAGGCAACAATAATAATGTTTCGCCAAATTATCTCAATTTGAATACTTTATAAAAATAGAAAATTGTATAGGGAGTCTCTCAAATCTCATTCACAAAATCACAAGTTAAGTCGCAACACGTAGAATGGTAAATCCTAATCCCACATCATAGGAAGGAATGAAGATACATACGACGAGAGTTGAAAAATGTGGGTTTCCTGTCTCTCTCAACCGATGACTGTCCATTAAGGATTGTTCGTGAAGAGATTGGACTAAACATAGCATGGTGCAGGGTTTTGTTTCCTAGTTTTTGTCAACATAGAACTATTATTTTGGATTGCTTATTATATGAATTGAAACTTTGGAAGACTCAAATATCAAAGTCTTTTTGTTATATCCTTGGGTCAAAACAACTTATTGTTATATCCTTGGGTCACATACTCACATAACATGTAAAAGAGTGAGAAGGAGACATGGTCGAGAACTCGAGATGGTTAATCTTCCTAAATTTTAGGTGAAAGACTTCGAACTCATTATGAGAGAATTTTTCATTATTTCACCCCTTCGAAATTGAGAGTGTGCTCACTTTACCGTTAAAAAATGTAAAAGAGTAAAGTATCACTTTTTTTGGAAATTCTTATTTTTTTGTTTTTTTTAAAAAAAAAATCATTGCAATATGAATTATGAAATTACAATTTTTAAGGGTTTTTAAGTATAATATTGCAAAGTTCTTAGGAAGAAGGAAGTATTGATCTTGTTACACGATGTCATATTCTAAAAGGTGTAAAATAGYTCTTGAAAATCATTTTCCTTTAATTAGGTAAATTATGCATGCATRCTACATTCTCCTTTTTATTTCGCACTTCTTCTTTGCTCCCTCTCATCYAGGAGCGGATCTTAGCTTAGTTATGRCCTGTATGTAGTGACTTGACCCCCCTTGAATTAATAAAATTTAATTATGACACAGTAATAAGRTGATTATAATTTTAATTAAGAGATCCAAATAATTACATCMGGGGGTAAGGCRGATGAGATAAATRTAGTGTTAAAAATTTAGAATATCAATATTTGGACAAAAATACAAATCTAAATGATTCTCTAGTTTTATAACATAAGCATATGATTAATTTCAATGCTTTTAATATTCCAAACGTCCATGCACTTTTGTACTAATGCGAAGAATTTTCTTATTCGACTATTCCTACAACCATTTATTCCATTTGAGGCTTTCTTAGAATGCGTGCAACCTCTCTCTCTCCTCTCTGACTCCTCTCTATCTTTTTTCTCTTTCATAACATGCCCCAGATTCAATTGTATGTCAAATTATTGAGGCCTAGAGCCTTTGGAGAGATCAAATCCTTTCTTTCTTTCATTTTTTTTCTTTTCTTTCCTTTGGATTTTCTCACTTTTGGAGGAATCAAAACTATCCTTACTTTGTGAATTGTGATGCTCTTACCTTATCATCATCCATCTTACTTCAACTTCAAAGAACAAGCTACCAATTTCGCCCACTTAAAACATAATTCAAACAAAACATAATAACAACGACATTACTCTTATGTTCCGATGGATCATGAAAACTCTTTAGAATACATTTACATGCTAAATAGAGTATATTCCATTAAAAAAGGTATTCTATCCGATCTTTATGGCCAAATTATGTACGTCTTATCAATCATTCTTCAACCGAAAAGAAAAAAGTTTTTTAAATGCCTAAAATAAATTAAACGAACTAAATACACCCAAAAAAGAGAAGTGATTTCCTAATGAAAAAATTAAGACTCTAACTATATGATTAGTGACACTATACAACCTCGATAGTTTATGCTTCATCCACATTATCAGCACTACCATTGATGATTACCATTACCATTAAGTTGAGGTTGAACCACATCAATTCTCACTTTTGCACTTGGTCCTTAACAATCCCAATTTCTTAGAAGCTCCCAACTCCAATCCCAAGATGTAGCACAATATAGTCCCAATCCCTCCAATCGCCATATGCTATGGAATATGTAAAGGGTGTCATATTAAAGTCCAAAAGCTGGTATTGCTTGTCTCATATCATCCCATTCATATCTCAACCACTGATCTCATCATTAACATCCCACCAAAATCAACGGTGGTCCAACGTGCCCACGCTGGAATTGCAGCCAGTAACGGCGTTATGAAGAACGCTCTAGGAAAAATACATACCCGATGTTAACGCCGTTAGACCCGTCCTACCGCCTTCTCGATCCCCGTTGATGATTCTATAACGCCGTCACGGGGACGTTCTAGGATGACCCACAATGATCGCACGGCGTCGCTCATGAATGCCGGGTATTGCCCCTCGAACCCCCGTTTGGCTCCGCGAAACCGCGAATCGGGCCATTGAGTCTAGTGTGCCAGTTGTGTCCAAAACGTCGACGTATAGGAACTGATTATGCGACCCAAAAGGGCCCTTTGGTGATTCCTTTAAAGTCGAGGGCACCTGCGGTGCTTTTGATTGTGTGGGTGTCGACTACCTTTTTAAAGTATTTCGAACGCAGCGTCCCCGCTTCCGTGTTAGGAAACCGGTGACGCTGCTGTTTCGAAACCAAGAAACGGCTGTTACGAAAACGATGCGTATATCATTGCCCTTTACTTTTTTGATTAGGCAGTATGCAATTTGACGAACCCGACTAACCAGCCATAATGTGGGGCTTTCCATACGTTATCGAGGCAGTATATGTTGTCGACACGCTCCCGCAGAGTGAGTGTTACGGTGCGTTTGGGGAGGTCATCACGCGTGCTACTGAATCCGTGATGAACTCGAACACCGCCCAATGTCACCAGGTCGACCCACTATACCCGATCAACCCATTCCTTCGTTGTTTTGTAGCCCAATGAAGGCCAAAACAGCCCGATACCCGCCCGGTTGAGATTCGGATCGGCTTCGGCACTAATTAGCAAACCGGGCTCGTAGCCGATAGCCGAAATAATCAAAAAAATTACTCCTCGGTAAAAATTGCGGCAAGGGCAGTTTCGTAAGATATGCTCCCGACCCGTGGAAACACACAGTGTAGGCAAGTAGGCGTTGGCCCCATTCCGGGGGCCAACGCCAGAGGTAAATTGGCAAAAATGCCCATGACAAAACACAATAAGGGAGACGCCACGGTGGCTACGTAGTAGTCCTTCTGATCCTTGCCAAACAGGCGTTTGTACCCGGGGTTCACGGGCTCAAACTTGCACGTCACATCAGGGGTGATGACGTGGCGTGTAGGGCCCGAACAATTGGATATAGAGAAGGCGGGGTCGGACAAAGGGGTACACAGTCGGAGACGGAAAACGTGCACCCGAGTCAGCGGAGTATGGAAGCGTTGACGGCTAATATGTAGCCATGGTAAGAAAAGTAGCCGTGCCAGCGCGAAGCTCGTGGTGAAGGTGGTGCGGCGTTCGGTTAGTTTGAGTATTTACCGATCGGCTGCTCGCTACGTAGGCGTTCAGCCGAGTTAAGGCTGAGGGCTTGGAGGGAGAGGGGGTTGGGACTTCAACGTCCATGATCATGGAAATGGAAGCGAGGAGAGAGAAGGAGAAATAAAGAGAAGCGAGAGTCGAGGACGAGGGGGAGTAATAAATGAGTAATGAGTGCTGATGAGAGTATAAGGATTCTGTTGTTTACTGTATTAGGGATTTTTTTTTTTATTGGGGAAAGTAGTATCTCTTCTTATCATTTAACCCACTTGACTTTTTTTATGTTGGTTATAAAAAAACAAATGAATTAAAATTTGCATTTTTTTTTTTTACTGTATATGTGATTGCATTGAAGAGAAGATATACTTTAGAAATGAAATTGAAATGACATATAATAGGAATTGGTTTATAGACTTGCAATATATATAGCAAAAACATAAGGTAGTTGACTAATTAATGTGAATTATATGGTCGTTGAAACTTGAAAGGAAGACGAGCACAATTGCACAAAACACAGCCACTGAATGAATGAATCTTTTCAATAAAGTCTGCTGCTTACTATTTGTATGCCTTTATATTGCTTCTTCTTATAAAAGATAAAATCGGATAACATGTGAAAGGTGTTTGTATGAGTATTGAGTAATATWTTTGGTTGTTTGACTTGTGAGATAATGGAGTTGAGAAGAGCGCAAAAACAGGGGAGAAAAATGAATAGGATGATCGTGCATTGGTGCAGCACAGCAGCAGTCAATTACAAGCGTTATTGGTGATGGGTATTGTTTGATAGTAGTACGTTACATACTCTCTCCCCGATTTTGGAATATTCTATTTAAGAGTGCTTTTTAATCACAATTTCCCTTACTCACCTCTTTTTTTTCATATTTTTTTCGCCTTTTACATATATTTTCTTCCAATTTTTTTATCTCACTTATATTATAATCTATTATTCTGAATTTTTCCCTCAAACAGTAAAAACACATAACATTAAAAATCGAGGAGAGTATCACATATGTATTACACCAATTCAAAATTTCAAATAATAGACTTAATGGTAATAGACTAATAGTAATAGTGTCATACACTCGGACTCGTACGCAACTAATGCATTGAAATTAAAGAGCTTATTATTAGACCTAACAATTGAAATAATAGGGTTTTATAGGTCTGAGGATCACTTTTTGGCAACGATATAGTTGACTTTTTAGGCATATTTTTCGATGGATTTCTCAAGTTTAATTAGTTCCGAAAATAACTCTACAAAGGCTATGCTAGAGTCTTTTATTGGTTTAAGGTGCTTTCCAAACAAAGAAAACAAAAAACTACTGTACAGAGGAATATATATGAGCCAAATTCATGTAAATCAAATTTCAAATTTCACCGATAAATCATGTTTAGTGACATAAATCACAATGGTACTTATCAAAACGAGTATGGGGTATGGGTTACTTACACACGTCAAATGTGAGTGTAAGTTCACTTTATAAGATTAAGTTGAGAGGCCAGATATGTGTTGCTTATTAAGATACGCGTGACCATCTACCTTAAAATTCTAAGGAAAAAAGAATTGAAGTGAAGTATAGTTTTAGAAAATGGTTTTTAATTCTTGAATTCTTTCAATATAATGTCGGATTTATAATCACAAGACGAAATCTTAAATTTGACGCGACACACTATAAAATGAGTAAAAGTTAAACCACTTGTAAAAAAAAGTAWTTTTAAACAAAAGAAATTAGAGTTTCAACTAGATGATTTCTTAGTGATAAGCTCAATAATGTAAATTAAAGCCCAGTTATCAATATACATATTAACCTATGCTAAAAGTATAATGTATAAAAATTAAGCGATAATTAACGATGTTTATAATGTATCTTGTGTCTAGCGTGCTTATTTGGTGTAGATGGGAACTTGGGATGATATCCAAAGTTGTAGTCTCAATGTTATAAGTTATCGATCGAGGGTGAAAAGTAGCTCAAGTGATTGAAGACTTGAACTTTACCTCCCAATCTCAAGAGATCGATTCTCATTTTCGCCCAAATAACTCTCTTAGTAAAAAAAAACACTTAGAAATAAGATTTGATGAGCCATAATATAAAGGGAAGGAAGTAAGGGACCCATACTCAATAAGTCAATAGCATTTCATTTTGATCGTGCGGGCACTGCACTGTAAATTGTGGTTATTATTTGCCATTCTTTCAAACTATTCATTCCATATATATACTGTACTGTCAGTGTTTTATTCATTCCATTAATTCTCAAACAACTAGCCACAGAATACCGCTCAAAACTAATACGAGTTTATAAATGAATGGGTGGCGGAAGGCTTAAAAAACCCTATTTCCAATTTACACCAATAAGTTTACAGGGTAATTATAAATCACACGTATGTTGATAGAATTCAAGAGTTGTATATGTTCTATAAGGTTTAAGGGTTACATGCTACTCCGATCCACTCACCAACATGTGATTTTGAGGGTAAAGTAACCTCATTTGTCCAGTATGTGAGATGGGCATGTACTCACCGTAGCAGTAGTAGGCGTGGCCCTAGTTTGTTTGACATGATTAGGGGTGCAAATCGGTCCAAGATTGATACATACCGGATCGAAACCGGTTGGACCAGAGAACGAAATCCTTGAAAAATGCGGATTAGAGATCGGACGTGAAAAAACCGGTCCAGTCCGGTCTTGACCTAATTTTTTTAGGTCAGGTYCRGTTTTCGACCTGTTGGACMTGTTTTGATTAAAAATTGATTTTCCCCCTAAAATTTAACAAATAATACATGCTCTTAAAACCGTTGTGTTCGACCACATTACTACATTTCATTACTCTTAAAATCTTAATTTAAATACAATACAACAAGATTAAAAACTTACAAGTTCACAACAAGAATAATACATACTCTTGAAATTTAAAGTATGTATTTAGAGTTGAAGCAGGTTTCCAGTCTGGACCAGAAAATTCCGGGTTTAGACCGGACCGAACCGGTCCAGAAATTCGAAAAGCTAAAATTTAAGGACCGAAGATCGACCGGTCCGGTTAGATTCGGTCCGTACCCGGTCTAGTCCAGTTCCGGTCCCAAAAGACTAAAACTAGAAATGTGCACTCCTAGACATGATATCAGAAGCCCTTAGGATCGTTTATATTATTTAGATTAGAGGTGAGCATGGGTCGGGCCGGGTTTGAGCCTAAAAAAGTTTCCCAAACCGAAATAATATAGATGGCTTTTCGGACCAGGCCAAAAACTAACTAAATGCATGTTTTTTAATTCCCAACCTCTGCCAAAGTGGGAAAATCAAGCCGACTCGCCCCGAATTTGGGCCTAAAATCATACCCAAAAGCCCTCAAAATCCGGCCCGAGCTGAGCTATAAATGATCAAGTCTAATTTAAATCAACCAAATTGAATTGAATTGAACGAAGCTGAAGTGAATTGACTGAATATTAACTTTTGATTAATGTTAATCTTTTCTTACGAGGAAAATGATTTTTTTTTTTTTTAAATAATAGCTCTTTCGGCATCTACATCAACATAACACGGACTCAAAAAAACTTAAAAGAAAAAATAGAGACTAAACCACATACAACCACCTAATGTTTCTAATACTCCATCGCCACAAAAGTGGATACAATCATGTAAACATGATAACATATCGATGTCAAAGCATCTTTCTATTCAATAAAATCGTCACCACGATGTTGTAAATGTTATGGCAAAGCAACCTCTCATAGATCAAATCCTTACGATTAAAATCATTTCCCTGACACAACGACACTAAGAAAATAAAACCCATACGGAGACACAACAAAACCTAAAAAAATATAAAAAATAACTAAAAATAAAAACAAAAAAAACTAAAAGAAAGAGGAAGCAACAAACAACTAAAATAAAAAAATAAAACTAACTAAGGACTCGTCGTATAATAGAAGGAGTCACACACCAAAATCAGACAAAAACAACGCAAAAAACGGCAACAACACCGCTTCACTGCGGCCTCAGTACGCCGGAAACACCCCTTTAGCCCACAATCAATAAATAATCCACAATATTTCAAGAGCAATTTCAACCCGTAGAAGTGTCAGCACAGAAGATTGCGAAAAACCGCGATCTACGACTACGTGATATTAGCATAGATTGTGCAAGTCAGGGACCGCTATAACCCTCCAAAAGAAGGAGAAGTATGGTGTAAAGGAAGGAAAAGGACGAGATGGTGACTCGCCGACAAAGAGGTTATGGCCCTACAACGACGTCGCGAGCCCCTTAGGCCACAAATGTGCAAAAATTAGGCGAAGTGGAAGTGAGAGGACAACAATAATGGATGGAAGCCAAAAGAAAGGACGGAAAAGAGGAAGAATGAGAGAGTGGAGATTGAAAGGAGACGAGAGGTGGCAAAACGGGAAAAAACCCTCGAAAGGGACGAAAACACCTCCTAGTGTCCTAGAGATAATGACGACGGAAACCTCTCTAGAGAAAACCCTAAGAGACCAGATTAATTAATTTCTAACAATATTAATCTTGGGATATATATAACTATTGTAATTAATATATTTAACTGTTATTAATAACATATATACGGAGTATATCTTTGGATTAATATCTAACTATTTACTTATTTTTTAATATTTAACTTTGGATTAATATGCTCTATGATAAAATTTCACAATTATTAATGATATATTTGTATAAATTATTACTATTAATAAATATTAATAAGTAACTTGAAATTGGATTAACAATTTCTTATTATTACTATTATTTCACGTACTAATATTTATTATTAATTATTAATTATTATTATTATTATTATTATTATTTATATTATTTTACATTATCGCCAATATTATTATATTATTATTATCATTAATAACAAATTAGTTAACAAATAATTAAGTTGAACTAAACTGGATTTAAATAAACTGAAGTAAACTAGCCTTCATATGAACGAAAGAAATCCTATCAAGAGCTGAAACCATATTGTGAAGTAGACTTATGGATAGGTTTTACTTGGGTTAACAGTGGTCAAAGTTGTATTCACCATATATACAACAAAATGGTTAATGATGTTAAAAATAATTGAGGTTTTAGATATATATCTTAAACATTATCAAATTGTTAAAATTAATAATAATTGTTGAAAAAGATGGATTTTCCCAACCCAATCTTAACTCAACGTCATAGGGGTCACTATCACTATACACTAAAATTTTATTGCGTGAAGTTATCCACTTCATTAATACTACGGATATTAGACTAGTCACTAGTGTAATATATTATTAATGATTAAAAAAAAATCCCACATTCGAAAGCAAAAGGGTCAACAAACATACAATAAGATCACCTTTTAATTTCTGGTTTCACACTTAGGATTGTTTATTTAATTTATTTTCAATCTAATTGTTTAATTTTTAATATAATTTCTTATCTTATAAATATTTATTTAGTTTAGTTCAATTCACTTAAGTTTATTCAATTTAGTTCAGTTCAATTATTTTCATTGATTAAAAAATCATTGATTACTTACTCATTGATTAAGATACATTATAATAATTAAATTATTTAAAACGGCTATCGTAGTCTTTTCAGCTTACAATTCGTCACAAACTAATAATTATGTCAACATAAAAAAAAGGCTCAAACGCACGTAATGATCTCACCCTATTCCTATATTAGTATATTGTATATAGTATATAGGAGTAGTATATAGGAGTAGTATATAGTATGTAGTATATAGTATATATATTAACATTAAATTGCATTAGTGTATAACTTAGTCAAATAAAGAAGCTGTTTTATTTAGCAACTTGTAATTTTCGGATTATTTATACATCATAAACAATTGAGTATATGTGTTTCACAAGAATCAAGATTCAAGTTGATTTAATTTGTTTATTTTGTACTATTGTATGATCTTAACTTTCAAACTAAGCGAATCAAGGGCTTAGCAATCAGATTCATCACAATTATTTATATACTCCGTATATAATTAACTTTGGTATGATATCTGATTGAAATCTTGATGATTTTTCTAATCTCATATTGTACTTATTTAATTATGACATCATTTACATGAAAATATATAACATCAATGTGCTATGCGGAACCAAACGATATTACTAACGGACGCCCTACAAAGTTAGATAAGACATAAATAGTATAAATTTTGAAATGCATGTCAAAATCACGCGTTAATCGYTGTAATTAATATTTATATTCATTTAATATTTCTACTTTTAGTTCTTTTATCTAACATTCTGAGACGCTCGTTAACTTTTGCTTAATACTCCATATATTAAGTGAATTCTGTTAAATGAAATGTTCATTTAGCGTCAACTAAAGGTTGATTTGAACATATACACTTGTATTTCGTCATATTCAAACAATAATTTTGTACATACTGGTTGTACTTTGTGCAAGGTACAACCAAACTATTAGACTACTCCGAGTTATGATTATTATTTTCCAATAATTATAAATAAGTTTATAAAATACTCTCTCCGTTACGTATTATTTGAAACAGTTTCCATAAAATGTTGTTACATATTACTTGAAACAATTTCCTCTTTTTCCATTTTTAGTAACTTTTTTTTCTACTTTATTCACTTTTTCAATACCTTTCTCTCTTATTTTTTCCTAATCTTACCCAAACTCATTATTTTATTCATTTCCTCTCTCTTACTTTTTTCTAATCTTATACCCATTCAGTACTTTATTCATTTTCTCTCTCTTACTTTATTCTAATCATATACCCTTATCTACAATTAACAAATTTTGCCTAGAAAATCCCCTTAGTTCAATTCTTTCAAGTAATACGTAACGGAGGAAGTAACATTTATCATAGGGCGATGAAGATTCTCACACAAAATAATTAGAAAGAAAGATTAAAATTAAAACAAAACTAAAACTTCTAAAAAAGGAGACAACAAAAAAACARAGGAATAGAATGAACTTTTAACACAAAAAACTTTGTTGATTGTAATCTAATTAAGGGTGATGTTAATCAATACTCTGATTCGCACATATATATTTTATTATTTTCTATTGCACTATAATGTGCTGGTGCTAATGCACCGATTAATTATAATAATGCACCAGAGTATAAAGTTTGGAATAAATAAATTGTTGAATTGAATTTTATAGTTCTTTTAATGAAAAATTCTGATTTAAAATGAATGGGAACTTTTTCTAAGTATTATCCATTAATCCTTAATTTTTAAATATGCAAACCAAAGCATTGTGATATAAAAATTAATACTGTCCATTTTTTTTTTACTTGTTTCACACCAATATGATACGGAGTACAAAGTTTAAGAAAAAGAACTTATATACTTTATTTTCCAATAATACCCATGTAATACCCTTAGAAAATATAAATAAATTAAAGAGACATGTATGATCCTTTAAAAGTAAAGGTATAGTGGTAACGTTGATATCCAATTTATCTATAAACATATATTAAAAAGGGTGTTGAGCAATGTATACAAGCCACATGTATAGCTCATTTATTATTGCGCCAAGTGTCACCACGTGTATCAGTTATAATCGAACCCACATGCAAGTAATTTTTTATTTAATTATTTAAAAAATGTATGTTAGCAAGAATTGAACACGGGATCTTTTCTACTCCGTAAGACACAAGACACACCAACTCAACCAATTATTATTAGTGGTTTTAGTGTTCATATTAGTGATTTTAGTTATTATTAGCGATCGTTTTTTTGTAACACTTTAAATGTTTAGTTACGTTCCATTTTTTATTTTCATACGAAGTATTTCAATTTTTGAATTTGATATCTTCTYGAATAATATATCAAGTCATCACAWCATCTTRAAATTTTTACACAAAGAATCAYAAAATATTAAAAATTATGAAATTTAGAAWTTAYAACATCTTTATAATTGACGACGACTCGGGGCATCGCCCTGGCCAAACCACTAGTTAATGTTAAAAAGAATAATGATACATTTAATTTAATTCAAAACATCGACTCMATAATAGAAAAGGTGTAACAACTAATAAAATAACGAAATGAATATAAAGGTGTATGGATGTATTGTATGTATTCATATATTGTATAGAACCATATAATAATTAACTAAATTAAAATCGTATACTGTATGGATGTCTAATTAATTTATAGTAGTTTTATAAATGAATTTATGGAAAACATAAATTTAAAACATGTTATTAGTCAAAGGGGTGACGGTTACAATTGAAGTAAGATTGAAATTATATAGTGTCATGTGATGACATGTTCTTTTTATTTATTTTTTTGAATTACATGAAGCTCCCAAAGGTTTGGAGGCCTCTCATTAAAACCATCTCTATTAAATATAGATTATTGTATTTGCCTGATGAACTAGGTAGGAGAATAAATGAAAATGATTTGATGATTTTGTTTCATTTTTTTTAATTATCTATCCTTTAACTTTAACTTACTAATTAATTATTATTCGTAACAAAGAGAACCTTGTCATTGATTTAAGTTCCGCAATAATTTGGAATAGCGTAAAAGTAAAGGAATGCGGAAGTCAAATTATTAATTTAGTAGAAATGAGCTAAGTTGAAATTTGGAAGCATAATATATTATATTTTTTTTTTAAAAAAGCACTAATGCACCATGCTTATTATGCCTAAAATGTGCCTAACACATACCTAACCACCAAAAAAAGTTGAGATCACCAATTACAATACAATTACAATTACCGTATTACGCGTCCTTATTAGCAATGCATCGTTCCAATTGGTGATCAATAATTATGCGGTAAATTATTTATGCACGATTCAACGTCAATATATAATGTATGCTTGCATGCTCATATAATATAATACTACCATTCCATGTGATTATGTGAATGGGAATAACAAATGCAACACACCTTATAAATCTGTATTGATTTCAAAATGTGCCGTAAAGATACAAACTGAACTCACTTGTAGAGTATATAAACTAACATTATTCCATTGCTTATGAACTCGCAACATATATAATTTTATGTTTCTTTATATACTAAATTTTTAAGTTGTTAATCAATTTGATGTTTCAATTTTATGTTCTAGATTATTTCTTCCGTATCAAATTAATAAATCAAATAGCTCAAATTGGAACCCAAATTGACGGTCTTATCGACTATATGAAATAATAATTCACAATAATATGATTAACATTACTGATATTTAATAGAAAAAATTAATTAAATAAGTGCATTTGCCATTTTTAGTTAAAAAGGGTTTAATATAATTGTACCTCATAATAGAGGTAATCAAATAGGCGAATCGGTCGAACTTAAATATAAAAAAATGTTGTCCAAACTCGCTCAAAGACGGACTTTACGGGCCGAACTTTGAACTTAAAATGATATTTTTAATTGCTAAAATAAATCAACTGTTTTTCGAGCAGGCCGACTGATGTTAATCAACTCTACCTCATAGACTCATAATTATCATATTTGAGGCTTTATACGTCCTACTCCAACGAAAGGAAAAAGTAGTCATGGTTCCRTTTTATGGTTGGAAAGCAAAGTGTTGTATTATGCAAAATGGCTCAAGCATCTAAAAAAATTAGCTTTTTTTWTTGTTGTCATCGTGTAGTCTTATTAGAGGTGGGGATAAATACATAAGAAGAGATGGGTCCGATCCCCCACTTGCGGTTTTGATAGTATTGAATAATATTTGATGGTGGCAGTCAATTTAACCATACATTATTCGACTCATTAGAGCTTAGCTTCAACTACATATAAATTCAAATGAAGTTTCATACCTGACTTACGATGGAACAATTTCTTATCAAGAGTTTTTTTTATACGGTAAGGTTTCAACTCGAAATTTCTAATCTCTAACTATCGTCAACAGAGTGTTTACCATTCGAGACAACTCTTATCGGTTAGAGTATGTGATATGTATGAATATATCCAACAAGCATAAAAGAATAAGAAGAACGAGGAAAGTGGGTCATATCATYTGGTTGTTAATGTAAGCTTTGTATTTCATCCTTTTTCTCCTTAAACTCTTGCTCTTTTGCCTTCGCAACTTTGGACTCTTATGAACAATTACTCACTGGCTAGTGGCTACATGCATCTAAGGAAAGCGATCGGTAGCATTTTGCAACAAATTTCCACAACTAAACCACATCAATTATAGTGTAGTTATACTGATATAGTACTACTAGTACTATTTCATCACAATAAAGCTATGTATTCAACAATTAAAGTACAATTTGTGTGTTGTTTATTTTTTTCAAATTTAACTGACTAGTTCGTTGTATTATTATACGTATTTTTATGTTTATAATTATGATTATTTATCACACTTAAATTCTTGTATGTGACACATCAGCCTATTACTTAAAGGTGTAACGTCATAGTTAATTACATCRATGCWCAATAAGAACATAGTATACTTATTACGGAGTAGTTAAGAAGGATTATTGTTGAAATTTTAATATATCAATAGATTGACAMAAATACTAATTTTCTGAAGAGTGAGAAATAGTTCATGAGGTTATAGCTTCTTTCTTCATTTCATGTGATTATGAAATCRATTCTCATCATCTCCGCTTTTGTGACTCTCTATACGCCCAAAAATTATTATGCTACAATATATAATTTAGAATTCACYACAATCTTGTGCTATGTGTTTAATTCTTCTTTCAATTTTATAATTGTTGTCCAATATTACACATAAATCGGTAACGAGTGATGATYGATCAAAAATTGAATTAATTTAACATGTATATTATCAGGAACATTATTAACTTTTTAAATTATATATATATATTTACAAATTTATGTACTGAAATATGAACTTGATATATATTTATTACATAATTATTTTTCATCTGAAATGAAAAAAAAAAACACTGGAGGTGTTCTACTTTGTTCTAAGAAGAAATTAATTTTTTTTAACAAAAGAAATTAATTGACTCTAACAAAAGTTGCAAGGTATATTTAGTTCAATTTAGTTAAGCAATTTACTCAGTACTATGGCTCACTAAAACTATAAAAAAAAAATCTAGTGACTAACAAATGTAATTAATAATATAATTACATGTACTTTCATATGAAGGGAATGTTTCTAAAAAGTAAAAACTCCTCCAGAGAGAGATTTCTGATTTGTTTTTTTATTTCAATTGAGTTTTGTCATTTATATTTAACTTACGTTTAGTTCAATCCAAAGGAGTCTAAACAATTATGGAAAAAACTTATTATGTATGAAGAGTTGAGAGTGGAACCAATAATCTTTTTAATAACTTTTTTCTCTTAATTATTTTGGGAAATTAAAAGGTAGTGTGCGTTATTCTTAAGGACATAGAGGCAAAGTGGAAAAAAAAAAGAGGCAAAGGATTTGATAAAGAAAATGATTACTTCAAATTTTATCACCTTCCAACTATGTCATGTAGGGTTCAATTCTTGTAGAGTTAAGGGTAGGGTTTATGGAGGTGGGAGC